>JAODLI010012404.1:0-25043 GCA_027575585.1 Percopsis omiscomaycus | reverse complement strand
TGAGCTCTAAAGCTCTCTGACAGCTAAATCTTTTGGTCATACTGAGGGTGGAAGATTCTGTACTGTGATGCAGAGGTATTTATCTCTTTTGTCCCCCCCTTGATGTGCAGGTGCGAGGCATATAGTGCAAGAAAATTGTTCGATGTATCAAATTTTATGGAATAACATTCGAAAAAATAAGGGGTTTGCAAGTGGACACATGTCAGAGGGTGCGGGAAAGAGAGAGCAAGCAGCTTCTCAGTGCTTAGATTATAATAATGCAACATTATACGTGTGTGTGTGTGTACTGTATGTGTGTGCGTGTGTGCGCATGCATGTGTGTGTGTGTGTTTGTGTCTGTGTGTGTCTGTGGGCATGTTTCTGTGTTTCTCTGTGTATGCGGGTCAATCTGACAATCTGATGTAACAATCTGATGTAAATGTTTGGGGTATTGTAGCATGTGTGCTATTTTTTTTTTTAAGTTTATACATGTTCATCACAGAAAATAAGGTAAGGCCATTGAATTTCAGGTAGAAAAAATGTATACTTGTACCATTTTTCTTCTTGTAAAAATTTGAAACGGGTCAATTTGACCCGAAGACCATACATGGGTTAAGATTCTTCTCTAGTTTTGTGTTTTGCTAGTGTCTTTGCTAGTGTCACTACTGGTAGCATGAGGCGGTACCTGCAGCCCATTCAGGTTGCGCAGGCAGTCCAGCTCCCGACGTCCTATAGTGGGACCTGTGCTCACAGCCCAGCACCGTGCAGCTTGATTGGCATTCGCCAGAGAACACCAGAATTGGCAGGTCCTTCATTGGCACCCCATCTCTTCACAGATGAGAGCAGGTTCATACTGAGCATGTGTGACGTGAAAGCGTCTGGAGACGGCGTTGTGAGCGTTATGCTGCCTTACAACATCCTCCAGCATGACTGGTTTGGCGGTGGGTCAGTGATGGTCTGGGGAGACATATCCTTGGAGGGTTGCACAGACCTCCACGTGCTAGCCAGCGGTATCCTGACTGCTGTTAGGCACGGGGATGAAATCATCAGACCCATCATCAGACCTTACGCTGGTGCAGTGGGGCCTGGGCTCTTCCCGATGCAGGGCAATGCCTGGCTTCATGGCATTGTGTAGGCAGTTCCTGGATGATGAAGGCATTAATGCCATTAACTGGCTCTCATGTTCCCCAGACATGAATCCAATACACACTATTGAGTCACATCATGAGTTGCCTTGTGAGCTTGAATCCAGCCCTCAATCGATTGGTGATGTTGGTTTCTATTGACCGTTTGTTACGTCATTTTGTTCTCAATGAATTACACAAGGTAAAGTAAAGATTTTGATCTTTAATATATTTTGTTTGTCGATGTTCATGTGACTTCAGTGTTCCCTTAATTTTTTGGAGAAGTGTATATCTGATAAACTAAAAACCTTAAAACCATATTTTTTTATCTAATATAATTTTAGATTATTCTCTATCATTCCAGTTCCTAACTGTCATTTTGGAAAGACTTTTCTCCCTTCGAGTTGAAAATTATGTTGAAGATAGTGTTGGTGCACTTTTTTCAACATGATTAACTATCTGACTGGGAGTGGCAAAAAGTACTGTAGGGCCACTCAGTATTGACCTAGGCTTGCTAGATAGCTCTAATCTCACAGAGAATATGGATAGGCCTACATCCTAATCGAACAGAGAATACAAATCCATTTAGTCACTTGGACCCATGCAGTTGACTCTGCTGTGTGTAATTTGGCTCTATTGGATTTAAGATCAATTGATCTCTATTTTGACACCATTCCCATTACCTTGACGTGTCATAAAAAACCCCACTTTTTTCCTAAATCACGTTGCTGTCTCTGTGTCATTCAGATGTCAGTATAAAGTAATGATTATGGCCCATTCCACATCAAACAGTAAACAGGTAATAAGGGTAGATTGAACACAAAACATCAGGCAGTGGCACAAAATCAGGTCAATGCATTTAATTTAGAAATAATGTTCCACAGTGCATTCTTATCAATAAAGTATAGATTGAAGTGTTTAAAAGTTAATGTGATATGAGACTCCCTGGTGAAAAAGCTGCCTTAATCTCTTCTACAACACTGACTGTGTTTATATCCATGAAATGTTATGGTTTTTGCCCTTTATCTGAATATATGCAAATATTCTGACGGATTTATATTATACTATACAGTATATTTAGGCCTGCATAGTCAGATTACTGTAACAGTAAATACCACCATAATCTAAATCCTATATGCTATACAGTAATGACATAAAATTATTATTTGATTCATACTGTCACACTGAATATTTTGCCACATTGTATTAAAATATGCAAAAACATAATTTCAACTGTGTGCATAGGTTACTGCTGAATATCAAAGAACCTGTTCAAATTGAATAGGGCAGGATAGTCTAGTGGTCTAGGTGTTGGACTCCCACCTGGAAGGTTGTAGGTTCCAACCCTAGAGTTGGCCTACCTGTAAGCACCTTTGCGCAAGATGCCTAACCCCTATTTGCTCCATGTAATAGCACCATGTAATTGGATAAAAGAATCTGCTAAATTACCTAATTGTAAAAATGTCATTAAAACTCCCATCAAGATATATAGTCAGATTGCACTTTATACTGTCTATACTCCTCAAACCAGAATATTTTGGCATTTCCATGTCTTATTACACCAGCATATCACCTTACACCAATATATAATGGGATCGCTTGTGTGTGTGTCTGTCCATGTAACATGTGTAATGGCTCAATAAAACTCTCCAGTTATCATCTGGTTTGGATCAGACTTGTGTTGACAGTTGGTCAAGGACGGACAATGTAGAATATTGTGCACTCATGATGCTGGCAATATAAAAGCAATCAGAATTTAAGGTTCTGAAAGGACATGCCTATCAGGGGCATTTTAATTATTTAGGAGGGTTGGGCATACATTTTATATAAAAACTGGGACAGAAAAGATAATCATATTTTATATTCAATATTTTTTTGCAATTCCAAACCAGTGACTAATGATATGATGATTCATTTGTAATTTTCAACAAAGCCAGAGCAAATACATGGCTGCAACTTTTTCCATCCCTAGAAAGTTTACTGATTACATACATTGATTACAGAAGTAAATATAATGAGCATGATAGGGAATTATTATTTTGTGGTTAAATGAACAAATAGACACCAGCATCTGCTAAATAAAATGGTCATCGTGCCCAGATGCATTACACGATTCATCTGTAAACTGTAAAAATAAATGAATAAATACTATCAATCTGCTCAACACCAAAGCAGATGGATAACATGCCTACCCTTCTCTGATAAATGGTGGCTCCTGGACTAGGCCTGAATTTGCAATTACTTTTCTGTGGTATCTCCAGTGAGCCTGCAGTAGACCTTCTGAAGGACAGAGAGGTAAAAAATGTTTTTCTCCTGCCTGGCCTGTAAAGTCTTTGATGTATGAAGCCCCATGTTAGCCCACTGATATGTGCACATAGGTTTTTCTCTCCATTCTTTAGCTCCGTGTGCAGCCCCATGCATTATACTGTACAAATAAAAAAGGCATCACGTTTAAGATGCTCAGCCAAAAAGCTTTGGCAAACATGGAAGGGGACTGCAGGCTTAGCTAAACATAGGAATTACATGTTCAGAAGTTCTTTTTGAGAATCGTTGCATGGTCTCAGGCTAAGGAACTAAGGTTGGGTACAAAACAGATGATATGGTTCATTTAAACATATCAGACAAGGAAAGTGATATCTATAACATAAAAACCTGATTGGTTTATGGATTAAAATTGTCTACTGCAAACCTTTGGATTTACCTTTATGTGCCGGACATGTATCCTAATCCATAGTTGTAGTGCATTTTAAGATGCTACTGTCAGCTCTTATTCTAATAAAACCTCAGCAGCACCTCTGTAGCTCTTTTTGGCTGTAAACTAGAGCTGGGCAATTAACCAAAAATATAACCAAAACATTTAGAACCTCTCACCGACTAAATCTTGCTCATGTTGGTCAATTCGATTAATACTTTACCCATTGAAGTGATATCACTGTAAAAAAAAAAGCAGCCATGTTATCCTGTGATAGCCGTTTATATTTAAACGAGTCCAGTGAATGGACAAGAAAAAACGATCAAGAAGTCAGGTCTTGGAACAATGGGTGAAGCTGCCCTTCTTTTGACATGTCAGTCAAGTTGACAGACAGTGCTTATCTCCCAGAATGAGAGAGTGAAATGGACTTACCCCCCCTTCCTCCCTGTCAACTGATCCATACTGGCAAAACCCATGAGTCTCTCTGTAGTTCATCAGATGCACATCAAAGATAAGGCCATTGAGATGAGGTGAGAATTCTCAGGGGAGTGTCCTTTGCATTCCATGGCACACCCCAGAATCTGTGTGTACATCCTGTCAATGGCAATGGGCTGGATTTGATTCATAGATTAGTAGAGTTAGATAGTTAGTCATAGTTAGTTTATAAAGAAATGCTTTTCAAATGCATCAGTAAAAAAAGCACACTAGAAACACATACAGTAGTAACGTTTTTAGAGGCCTAGTGCATAGGAGATAAAAAGTGGTATTCTTTCATTCCTTCAAAAACTTTTTCATAGCCACACATCACCAATGAATCAATGGATATAACATTTGGCCCAAACAACGTACATGTAGAATGTTTGTTAGTGATCATAACATTGGTAATTGTCCTGTGTCAATGATGACAGGACAATTACAGTAACGAGACCCTAATAGCCGTGAGATCAACAAGCAACCCTGCTTTGCTCAGATGAGTGAAGCTACTCACATGTAGTGTCATTAACTGTAAGGGTCACTCTTAGCAGCATAAGGTAAAACAGTGTTAGATTTTTTTAACCATTGTTCGAGGCTTAATTTATTCAAAAGTACTTGCCACTTTTTCTGTCAAAAGTACTCTCCAAATTAATCAGACTCTTTGTATACCTTTGAGTCCCAGCCAGGAACTGTATCACAAATTTGCATTTGCCATTAATCTCAAGACCCTAAAATGCCATTCCATTGCACTTTATTTCATTTATGCTTATGAAAATAGGATAAAATGCTTTTGGCAGCAGTTTTTTTTTTCCTAGTCATGCTCTAAGTCGCTTCACACCATCTGCTGCTCTAGAAGTCTTTTTTTCTTTTTCTTTTTTAGAATCACTCCTCAGAAAAACACAATCCGTTTGTGTATTAACTGTCCCTGGATATAAATTTAACTAACAGTTTTGCCTCTGGTGCCATACAGAAAATATGGCATCGGCTAGAAATGCTAATATAACTCATTTCATATGAGCCAGTGAGGAGAAAAATGAAAGAGAATGTGTCTTGGGACCTTGTGTAACCATGAAATTACTATCATCAGGGGTGTGCTTAAAACCCTACAGCAATAGTGCTTGTATAATAATAATAATAATAATAATAATAATAATAATAATAATAATAATAATAATTGTTATTATTATTAGTAGTAGTAATAGTATTATTATGTTATTAATAATGACAATAATATTGCATTCTTAAGTGCCTTTCGGAATCAGCCAAGAACAATGTCCAACATTGCTGAGGCTAAAAACAGCACTAGGCAAACAGTGTACCAATAATACAGGATACAAGATTTAAAAGCAGTAAGATACTGCTTTTAAGCCAGTAGTCATACCCATTTTCCGTGCTGTAACCTAAAGCACTACATGGTTGACATTATGGGTACATGTGTTTACACAGTCAAACAGCTTTTCTCTCTCTTGTCATTGGTCCATATGAGTTGAAAAGATGCCAGAGGGCTCATGACAGAGTGACTGCAGTCTTCAACTGAGTGAGCAGAAAGCACTGCTGTTGAACCTATAGGTTAAGGTAAAGTGCCTTCATAAGTTGGAAATTCACCAGTCTGGTCGGATGATGGAGTAAAGGCAAAGTATGCTAGCCAAAAAAAAGCATGAATTGTCATGCACTGGCTTTTACGAATTGTCTCGGCTAACTATTTGAAGTTAATTTAAAACTCTTTGATTATTACAGTAGACTTAACACCATATGTTGAATAATGAATTCAAAGCGAGTGCTTAACTGCTTGTCGCCATGACAGAACATATTGCAAAATGGCAAAATATATATGTGACAGGTTATTACATTACAGTGATTTCTGAAGGACCTCAAATTTTAGCGAATTATGGAATGTAATATGCTCCCAGCAACATGCCTGGCCCACCAGCATCCTTGAGCAAGACGCTACAGACATGTAACTGCAGACATCACATTATACATTGTACATTAGTTAATGCCTTCACCTAAACTCCCTAGGTAAGACCTATCCTGTCCGAATAGGGCTTTAGCATGGCATTGCATTTTTTACAACTAGGGCTTTGACCTACAGTAGAGCTGTTGGTTGACTAGCATGATCAGAAATGTGTATAATCACAGTATTTGGATTTTCCTGAAAGGATAGATGAAAACTAACACACACAAAAATAAAAGCAATGTTTTTGCTCCTGGTTGTACTGCTGATGAGATAGGGGCACTGTGGCTATGAACTGTCTACAGTCCAGTCCATTTAATTATAGTATTGTAATAATAATCCTCTATTCGGTTAGATGCCTCCATACCCCCCGTCATATAGTGGATTTAGTTGGTATTTGTATTGTAATACTACACAAATAATCTATTCTCCACTGCAATTACAGTAAGTGAGGGCTATGTTTCTCCATTTTTACTATTAGACAGACACCCATTAAGGAAATCACTGGAATAAAATAGCTTCTAGCCTACTTATGCGAGCAAGAGTCTTATCAGTGCGCAAACTCAGTAACACAGTGGTGTTATTACACTGTATGCCATTTTCAGTCCCTCTAATATCCATTCATTATGAATTACATAAAACATGTGTTTGATGAACTGTTTGATTGACTGAGTCAATTTAAACGGAACACCCTATGGGCAGATAGAGTATGCCAAATAATTAATTTTAAAGAATTTTCTTCTAATATTTAGTGGCACTGATTAACATATTTAGAGCTTGATGGCAAAAGGACCATACAAGAACCTGTAGCTTCCGTAGTGCAGATGAAACGAAACACTGTAAACATGAGGACGCAACACCAACAAAGTGGTTTATTTCGAGACGTAGCTCAGGGTTCAATACAAAGTAGGCTCAACATACAACGTAAAGTCAGTAAACGCAGACAGTCATCGACACTGAACCAGCCCAACCCCCCCACATACTGTATATTCCCTCCCCACAGTTGCATATAATGAGTCATTAGTGAAGTGGAGACAGGTGCGTTGGATATCCGGACGGCTGCAGACCAGTGGTTAGTACACCGGGGAGGGGGAGCACCGTTCCAAGGTGTGGCTGCGGATGTTACAGAATCGATGTTGGGCAGTGACAAGTAGCAAAGCTACTAGCGTACTGTAAACCGTACTCATAATATTAACACACATCCACGGATAATGACACACCATGATATCACTTGTGCCAAAATGGGCGTGGGGGCGCAGTAGAGGTTATGTCTTTCAAAATCAGTTGGCTCAGTGCTAGTTTGCGCTAGCGTCTCCGCCTGGTCAGACCACGCAGACTCAGCGTTAGGTTGTAGTTTCGGGGCCTTAGGCGAAGTTGCACTAAACACACACTTATCAAAATTCACATATGCCACTTCTGTATATGTTGTATTGGCTATTTCAAGAACTAATGACTACTGTCAATTGCAAAACAAAATATATACACTTTCAACACAAAACAGTCAATGTGCGTCATTACGCATGGAAAACAAGATGGTGACGGGAATGTCAATATTTCTAATAACCTCATTCAGTTCAAGGACAGAACTGTTTGCCCAGGCTAATTGATCCGTGATCATAACTATTTAAGGTCTCTTGCTCATAGAATGTGCAGGAAAGAGAGAAAGACGCTGGTGAGAACGAAGACACGTTAAACGGTAGTCTGTCTAATAATCATGTTTGTGTGTTGTCTCATATCACATTGGCATTGGTGTAAAATCTGTTGTCTTTCATAATCTTTATAGGAACTATGGAATGCATAAATGGACATAGGCCTAGACAGCGTAAATACTCACAGAGTCTATCGACAAAGAACCACTTTTCTTTATCTGTCAACAGAAGAATGCAGGCTGAAGCTGCACCTCTCCCGAACATAGAGCGCACTGCATTTAAAGGGAATGAGAGGAGCGGATTTGATTGGCCGTAATTGAAGACAGCCCCCACCCCTCCTACTGATAATTTATTCACTCTAATCCAACCCTTTTACAACTGCGCCGCTGTTGTGCCCAATTACTGTCACCGCCACATGTCCCGAAATTAGCAAAAAAAAGTATTGGCCACACCTTAGATTGACTTGCACTTAGCGATGAGAAAGAGAAGGAAATAGGTGCATGCCGTCAACAGGGAAATAGAGCAGTTTGGAGAGTTTAGGTTTGTGAAACAGATTTGTCACGGAACGCAACAATCCTGGTGCGAGTACATCCACGAAGCCGTAAGCTTGACGTAAGGCTGCAAAGGTCCACTTCGGCAACAGGAATTTTAGCCTGCACACGCCCGAATAGGAGTGTCAGTCCGTCCAGCCGATGCGTACAACATGAACAAACAAAAAAAGAATCCCCAAAGCTTGTGTGTTTTATTGATAACAATAACCACAATAAAACAAAAACACTTCTACACTTGAATCTCACTAAAACGTATCCTCTCTCGCACCCGCGCAACAAAGCATCTGATTGGTCATTAATACTTACATTTACTTATAACATACATCAACTTGATGCAACCTGGACACATCATCAGTGATGTTACCTGGGGTCACGGATTGTTTCGGCTCTTTCAAGCATCATACACTCACACCCAGGCGACCCAGCTGGGGTTGATCAGGCCCCAGCTTGTGTCCAGGTAGCCCTACCTCACCCATGGTTCTCCTCTCCTAATCCACAGCCACCTTGAGGCAACTTCGGCTGCGTCCGTGACCTCCTTGATTGCCCTTCGCTTACTGGCCCCTAAAAGTAAATAAAAGAAAAAGGTCAACATCACAAAAACCCCAAGGAACATGACAGAAACACACATAACATACTATAACACAGGGAAATAAACCAGGGCATTACATGTGTTTAATCTGAATGGCCCTTTACAGGATTTTTCACCTATACTGCTCTTTAGCCACTAGATGGGTGGAGAAAATCATATATATTAGGCAATAGAAAAATATCTAACCAACTGAAAGAAAAAACGTCTAGTTGTCTGTATCTAGCTTGAGTTAGAGGTTTACTTTCGACCTGGCTCTCCCCTACTTTCTTTGTGGTCTATCACTGTCGTAAAGACATTCTGGCTGTTAGCCAATGTGACAGTTTGTTAACACTTTTTAATCCTTCAGGCTGCTGGACCAAACTAAAAAAGCTTAAATCAAGGTCCAAGGGCTCTTTTGATACATGTCAGGTTAATTTTTATAGTAATGACCACAAAACAAACAAACCTTCAGTTTTCCTTAGTAACAGGTCATTTCTGTATGCTATTTCTTTTTTTTTATGAGGGGGGGGATGATTTATGAACTAATTTAGGCATCATTCTCTAAGGCGAGCCTCCACTGCATCCTAATGATATTATAATTACAGGTTGAAGATTCATTTGCTTGTGTAAAGACAAATGTTTGATGGATTACCTGGAAATTGGCATTGAATCGTGTAAATGACAAATCACAATATAGTTTGACGTTTTTTCTGTTTTAAAAAAACCTAAACATCAGACAATGTTTATTTACAATGTTTTATATATTATACTTACAACAAAATACAACAATTATATTTTATTTTTTTGACTGTTTATAAGAAATGAGCAGCTGATTAAATGCTGCTGCTTTAATTAAAGAAGACCTGTTTGGTTCCCTGGGCACCTATCTCGTCTGGCCCAGTTAAACTGCTGGCCTCAAATTAGAGTTGGAACTAATGCAGTTGCAAGGCATGTGTAGTATGTTGCCACTTGAAGCCACGTTTCTAAACCTGACAGTGGATTAGACTTTGCCAGGTCCCCCTAATTTCCGTTGATTGGTTGTACTTTTTAAATTAATTCATTGAAAACATTTAAATGTTCTTTGAAACTGGGGGTAGAAATAAAAATAAGGTTTTTGGAGGCATTTTTTCCAAACATGTAGGCCTTCTAGCACAAACAACTGATACACTATACTGTATAAGGAGTCTCAAAGCAAGTTGTTGATTTATTATTTTCTTTTCATTACATGCATTTATTCATTTGTTAAAACATTTTTGGAAACAGCTAACAGGCTAACATACTATGAAATGCAACTCCTTGAGTTTTCTTTCTAATTATTCAAGCATGCCTCAATTGACAAATGTATTCTGCAAGGTACACTCACTTTATTGTGCTATAGCAACGCCAGATCCCCAAAACTGTGCATGAACGTGCACATGGCTATAAGGGGATGGGTGTACGGTGTGAGCCTAAGGATCTCATTGGTGGAGGAGTAGAGGGTGACAGGATAGGCATAACGTTACACACCCAAACATGCACACACACACACACAGGGAGATTCATTGATTACTTGCCAAATATTAGTCTAATTGGGCTTACGTTATATCCATCATGTTGTGCTATTCACCAACGCTGCCACGGGCCGGTGTGGACGTTTGTAAATCACATTTCTGTGCTAAATTTTTTCACAGATTGAAAAAAAAAAAGAAGGAATTTCCTAATCCTGCTCAGCTCTGGCTTCAGCAAAGGCTGGCTTGAATGATGTATGAACGCTGGCACGGCGTTACCTGTGCCACATTCCGCTTTGGACATAGGTTGGCCCCCCCACGGTCCCCTGTCACTGAGGCCATGATATGTCCTGGTGGGTGCCTGGGGAGAGGGGGGGGGGGGGGGGGGCATGTGCCATGTGGCTAATGCTTGTGCCTGTCAGGTAGCTTGTGGTGAGCTCTAATCCTTTTGAAAATAGAAATGTTTCCTGCCTGGGGACGATGGGGGTGGGGGCGGTGCGCGACAGCGACGCGACCAGCCCCAAGGACTCACTCATCCATGTGCGCAAGCAGAGATAGCCTAATCTTGTCACAGACGCGTGGGGTGGGGTGGGGTGGGGTGGGGTGTGTGTGTGTGTGGGGGGGGGGGGGGAATGAAACATCCCAAGCTATCATGGCAAGGACTTCTGTTTCGCAGAGACAATTTGTAAAATCACACTAACATGGAGGAAACTTTCATGTTTCTTTCCCCTCTCTGTTGATCTGGGATTCACTTATGCATGCATTTATGTTATTTATTATGAGACAGCCTTACCCTTGAAATTACTTTGCTGCTCAAGATTGCTTGTAGCGTCTTCACTGGAAACTCCTGTCGTCAATCACAATCTAGTTTCCCATTTCCTTTGCCCGTCTTTTCCCCCATTTAAATAGGCTGTGCACTCAGCCACATTTCTGACCCTAAGGGTTCAGTTTCCATAAGGGTTCGGACAACATTTTTATTATTTTGTCGACTGCATTACTAGAGACTGTCATAGGAAGCACTGCCTATTTTTTGGTTATTCTGTAATTGCTTGTAAACTGTATATTTTCTAATTTAAATCTCCTGTTGTCGCAATTCAATCTCAACTTTACACGAGTAGCATGGATTAGCTTCCTACTGCTTTGCAAGCTGGAGCAGGGGGTATTCCCAGTGGTCCTGTCAAATGCGACAGAGTGGCAGGAATAGTGTTTGCATGCCTAGCCTGACAGCGTTTAAATGAGGGGGAAACAATGGTGAAATTCCCTCACCCTGACTCGCATTTACTCAAAAACCCAGCCGGTACTTTGACGGGTAAACGTTTTTGCTCATGCAGCTTTTAGTGCTGTATGGAAGGGGAGACATGACGTGCATGTTGTTTTTGCACTGCACTGCCCACCAGCTGGCTGATTTCTGCATTATACTGTACATACTGTATACAGACTCTGCATATGCTGCAGCAGTGGCTATAAGTGGCGTCATGGTGGCTCAGCGGTTACCACTGTCACCTACAAGCTCCGGGGTCTTTTATCTTCCACCTCCAAAGACTTGCAGCTTAGGCTAGGTAGCTTTCTGGGTCTCTCTGCTTCGGGTCAGAAGTCAGATATTCTCCCATAACCCTTAATGGACTTTAGGTAAAGCGATGGGAGGATTTGTTTTATATGTATATGTAACAACAAGAAGGCTGTATACAGTTTTTGGGCTCAGAGTATTGATTACTGTGACATATACTTAGGGTGGCCCCACTTAATTGTCGGTGACAAGATCAGTGAAACACAAAACTCTTTACAGAGATAAAAACTTTCTAGGACTCTATCTGTCATCCAATGCTATGTGAACTATTGAGCAGTGCTGGCTGAGACTTCTCTAGTCCCCTCGGGCAAATTGTGCCTTTTATCATTGGAGTGCCGGGTCAGCCTATAGCTTGACGAAGCAACCCTCTGTCTGGAAAAGGTTGACCAGGTTCACTCTTGTTTTATTTTTGAATCCAATGAGCCAATAATTGTCTTCTCAGTATGTTATGCCTTTTGGTGTGAATTTCCATTCAGCAAAATCTGTTATTGGAAATGTGAATAATAATAATGTTAGAGCCTTAGTCATTTATTTTTCTTAGTAACAGAGGAAATTAACAGCAGTAACCCTAACCCCTAAAACTACAAAGACCATTTTGGCATTTTCCAATGTTTGTCCCCCCACTGTGAGGGAAATGAAGCATTTTGTTATTATTTACAATACATGTAAGTAATAACAGTTACAATAGATGTGAGTTCCAAAAGCAAACGTAATACCCCCATTTAAATACTTTTGTATGAACACATTGCATATCTTTAAACTGTCCAAGGGGGCATGGAGACAAAAAAACAAACAGCAGCCCTAGCAAAGGGTGGGCATAACAGAGCGGCCTTATTTGGTCTGTGTTGTAATGTCTATTATGTTTGAACAACATACAGATTTATAAAACACGGTGGCCAAAAGTCACCCATTAGAGGTGTGTATAAAAGTGTATAAAATAAAAATGAAACATTGAAGGATAGTTATTTCCATAACACAATTTATCTTCTATTTCCTAACCCAATGCATTTACATCATCTGCCTTTCAGATTGTTTGGTGATTTTGAATTATGTGTAATAGTTATTTGTTTCCCTCCAGGTAGGCCAACTGTTGAAGTAGTAGCGAGGTTATGCGGTTTAAAGCGAGACGGTGCCCCCATACCGCCTTCAGCCTCCCACCCTCGCCACTCTAAGCAGTGTCCTCATAGAAACAGCCTGCCAGTGAATACTGCCTGTAAGTACTGTTCATCTGCATGTGTTGTTTGAAGATCATGCTTTGCAGTGACAGTATACAGATGTTGAAAACTCCTTGTGGTGAAATCTTAAACATCTGTGTAATGTTTGTTTACTAAAATCCCTAACGCACAGCATGAGATAGCCCATTTAGGTTGCCCCCAACTGGTTCGGTTGCCAAGTGAACAATGTTTTTTGTGGAATTCAAAACTTTGACTTTGGCAATGTTGCCACGTATCCAACCATCCTGTCACCGTACGATGTTACCGTACGATGTTACTGTACCATTAAAGGTACAATCCTCGAGGGGGGTGGGGGTAGAGAGAAGTATGAGTCGCTTAGCACTTAGGTGTGGAAGGGGCTAGTGCCTCGGGCTTTCATACCGGAACATAAATGTTTTTTTCTAAAGCAGTTCTGGACACAAATCGATCGCCCCTTTAATATTTGATCCGAGAAATTTGGTGTGCGGCAACATTCACTCATTCACTGCAGCAGAAATATCACCAAATATCTGAAACACTGGAACAGACACACAATACCATCATCTGCCTGCCCCACTTGATATTCCACTTAATATAATATCCAAGGGATCCATTTTTATGAGGATTCAGGTCTGCTCATTACAAAACACTTACCTGGCTTTTGTTTTATTACACCTCTCTCTGGAAAGCGTTCCATATAGCCCACAGGTTTCTACCTTATTTCAATTGATTATTTTTTGGCAGAATGGTGCCAGAGTATTGACTTTGTCCTTTTTCATAACGGGCTTATTTTATCAAAGGTTTGACCCTGTAATAATAAGAGATATATGTTATAGTTTAGGTGGGGGGATGTGATGAAGTCAGTATGTAATATATCCACTGCGGTAGCTGTAGTGTTTTCCAGTGAGCAGTCAGACATCTCATAAGGAGCACTACAGGAAGTGCTTTCAGCATGGCTCATCTTTGTCAGTAGCTCCAAAATGGCCAATTTCCTGTCTAGGATGTGTGTTTTCACATTTTTATCATCCACTTCCATAGTTATCTGGTCGCACTCAAGGCCATCAGTCATCGATGCTGCGTTGAGTGGAAGCCAATGTGCAGTAAAACTGACGGACGGCCTTCCGCATGACTGAGGACGTATGAGACACGCAGGCGAGCAAGTGGGGTTTCATTCAGTTCTCGGTGCCGCCAGAAGGTAGCAACAGGGAAAATAGTCATACTTATCATGCCAACAATGGAATGGAGCAATTCATGGCTGTGGCATCTGTGTCAGTCAGTCAGTCAGTCAGTCAAGTCAGTGGAGGATAATGTAAATGACAAATACCTGGCAATTATTGTGTTTATACCAAGAAATTTTAATGCCTGCTTAGAATGTGGAAAATAAAAGGATGCTTGGACATTAGGTAGAAATAGCAATAACCATAAGACAAAATGCAGTTCTTCATGAAAAACAATTCTAGAAATAACACTAGATACTTAACAAGTAAATAACAGTAGAGATATAGTTCAATAAAGGCACTACAAGACGTTTTGTAAAAGTGAAAGTGATAGGGTTAGGGTTTTCCAGGGGTAAAGACTGCATTGTTCATGATTCCCCTTGCCTCCACAAGCTACCTCCACTCTCAGGTGATGAGTGCATTTGTCTTGAAGAAAATCCGAGCTGTATCACTAGTTCAGTGGGAATTTTTTACAAGATCTATAGCGTTGGTGATATAGCAATACCTTTTCTGTCTCTATGCCGTAAATCTTCATATTCAGTATTCAACCTGGTGTCAAACATTTGTAGTAATAAATTCCCTAACGTCGATCTCATCTTCTTCTATTTTAATATCTTACTAACACATAGCATTTTTGAAGGGGTGTGCATAAGACTGACATGACATCGTCATAACCATGACATGAAGGATTATTTTGTCCACGACACTTAATGACAACAGTCATAAACGTTCATAAAGGCCCCTTCATGTTCATGACAGGTGTCATGTCATGTCTTATGCACACCCTACAACTAAAGTGTTACCCACATAACTACGGTGTAAACCACTTAAACAATCTTAGAAGAAATAATAGTTTCCAGTGTACTATACCTTTTAGAATGCAGGCAAATGCCTACTAATGATATCTTATTTACATGAGAACAAGGACTGTCTCTCTAATGAGAAGGACCATTGTGTTCGCATCTTACACTGCAGTAACTCTACGTGACCTTTGGAATATGAACATTCCACTTTGCATAAAACTGCATCCACCTCCCAGGAAGAAGAATGTAAAAGAAACCAAATGCACTAAAATGCAATTTAGTTAATACATGCATCTCGTAGTGCCTGCATTTTCAGTTCAGAATTAGGTATGGTATAACTGGCCTCTGCTGAGGACATGAAATATATTAATTTGGTTAAGGCAAACTTTCTACATTCAGTCAAGGTAAATTAAATGTTGCCTCAGTTTTTATTAGCAACACAGTGGTTCCATATCAAACATACTATATTGCCCTGTCAGAAACCTTATGTTGATTTCTAAACACGTGTATCGATGGGTATATATTATCTACAATCTATATAAGCCAAATTCACACACATCATCTTAACTTTACGTGTGTGCCTAACTGTTCTTTGCATTAGAACAAAATGTTTTGAAAACTATTCAGACCTTACCTTTAGTAATATGATATATATTATTAAAGGAAAAGCAGGTCTATCCATAAATCTACATGTTAGCGTATTGCTTGGATTTTGGATCTTCACTTGCTAATTCCAACTCATATCACAGATAAGATGAGAATTCAGCAGCAATACAGTGTTTGGCCAGGAATTAGTTTGATAATGCTAAGTCTTGGAATATGACACCTATTTTTAACATCTGTCTGTCAGGAAAATCAGGTACAGATCAACAATATGTAAGATAACACAAGGCTAGTTAGTTATGAGATATTAAAAATGTGTTTCAGTCAATTTTAGTATTTAGTTGGCTTAGTTTCAGTTAGCTGTTAGTTAATAAGTTAAGACAAAGTCTCACACTTGATACCCTTGATACAAATCAGGGGTCTGATCGCATCATATCCAAATAAATTTTGTGCAGAGGGGGAGTGGACATTGAAAAACGCTGCCTTTGAAAAACACGAATCATGGTGGCGGGGAGTTGAGGCTCAGTGTGTACTGCGGCCGCTGGTAGATAGATATGAACTGGAAGCATGCTGCGCAACCTTCGGTTAATTTGTCTCCAACAAAATCAAAGACAATCAAAGACACTGATGTTTTGCGGAACTGAAACCATCCCTTGTTTACGTTACACAACAACAATAAACTTTTCTTATTCGCCCAGCTCTGTTCTGGTTTGTTAATACATTTTCCTCATCTGTTGCTGTTCAGTTTAATTATAGAAATGGAGGTGTTTCCTAGACACAAAAACCCTACGGTGCCCCCCAGAACCTCATGCGACAAGCCCACCTTTTGTCACAAGCGTTTCTGGGTGTCTCAGATTAGCCAAGACCCCACCAGAGTTCTAAAACCATGGGAGTCAGCGCTGAGGTCATGTCACTTTAGGCTGACTTTCACAACTATTTACTTTGAGAACAGAATGTTTTGCCAACTCTCAGTCTGAACTACTTAAAGCACAAAAAGAAAAATGATAAGGACAAATCCACCCATTTGAACTGTACTTTCATTTTTGTCAATAGCCATAGATTGCGCTTTAAAAAATAGACTTTTTTTACATTTTAAAATAAAGCTGGGGAAAAATAGGCCCGGATCTCGGAGCAAAATGTGTGTTTTAGAAAGATTTCTTCTAATCCCCCCTTCTCGGCAGAAAACAATAATTCAAGGTCAGATTCTCTAAAGATGTAAGGACACATTTCTCTGATGCAATGGGAATTAGAAAGTAGTTTTTGGTAAGTGCTACAATTTCCTCCTACAGTACAACTACACACATACACACACATGCACATAACGATAAAGACACATTTGAAAGACACCCAGGGGGGCCTCTTGTCATCTTTGACATGTTTGACTTACATTTGTTTCTGTAGCAGTGCATCACAGATCTGTAGCAGCCTATCTCTGAGAATACATTTGGCCTGCAGATCCGCATGGTTTGGCTGGAAAGGAAGATCAATACAAAATTAACTTGAGGCTTGGATTTCTGGTGTTTCTGTTTTTTGATGGGTGGGTCAATATCACTAATGTCCTTATCACTGGAGAACATTTTCCACTAAAGCTATATCTTGGAAGATGAAGACGAAAGGCAAAAAAAGCAACTAAATGTTATGAAAGTAGGGCTTTATTGGTGTACTGACCTGTAATATAATAACGTTTAGAGAAAAATGCTAATAGTGCTTAGAAAATATAAGTGCATAAAGGTTTGGATGGCTCTTTTTTTCTAGCACTTACAATGTGTGTTTTAATGGTTCAATAGTGAAGGAAATAGTTGTTGACCTTTAACTGCTTCGTGCACAAACCATGGGGCTATGAGGACAGGTTAAGGATTACAGAAGGGCCCCCGCTGGGTTTGAGTTCAGTATCACATCTTTTCAGCTTTTACAGTATAGTGGAATTATTTTTAGAGCTCATCCCACAGGACTATGTCTCTAGGATGAGCAACAAATGCCTCTCATAAAGCTTTTAGTGTTATCTCGTGTACGCTGTTGTGGGTTTTTGCTTTTTAAGCGATTGCAGGGTGTCAGCGCATGAAGGTCATCACTACTCCCATCGGTAGACCAGGCTCTACCCAGGGTTAGATGTATTGTTTTTAAAAGTCAATCTTTGTCAAAGACTGTTGTGTTTGTCAGATGACTGACAGCAATTGGAATGAGTGGTTATACACTTGCATACACAATCATATACACTCTATACACTGGTTATAGAGCCACATTACATTTTTTTAAATCCCTCTTTCACTCAAAAACTTTCATTGTGGTAACGCCTCTTGAAGGTATGACATTAACTATGACTTTAAGTGTTTTCACGCTGTTCCACTGGCTCCTCACTTCTCAAAAGATTGGATTTGGACGTGTGAAGTATTTGTGATGTCACAATAAGTTGGAACATGTCTACTCCAACATGCAAAGATATTTTGTGTGGGGGTGGTTCCAGTCTCCATATTTATAGATCTTGGAATTCTTTATGAGGGTAACTGTGTAGAGATTCTGCTAAGCCATTTTCTGTGGTTCTGTGGTATATTTGGTGGAAAAAACATATCCAACACAATAAGGGTTTAACCCTAGAACTGTCAGGTTTTTCTTAAAGCTACTTGTGTACAGAATGCCCTGATATGTTGTTTTCATTAATGGCCCATCAGGCATCACACTTCAATCAAATTTCTACACACCTTCAGATGTTTTTAAAAAAAAAAAACACAGTGGATTCAATTCAACCATTTTATTTGTGTATCTAAAATAGTAAGAATCTTAGCAGTACATGTATGGTGGGTAAAAAGTGGGTTCACGGATAGAAAACCATTGTTAAAGGTAACGGAATCAAAGACTGTGATGTGTAAGTTTCATTGTTATTTCTGGGGGATGTGAAGAAATTGTCCACGGCAGAATTCCTCCCTAGTGAAAGTCTCCTTGTCACATCAACTCACAACAGTCTGTTCTTCTGCTGGCCTGGTGGATCGGCTATGGTGTCTGTGGCACTTCAAAACTTCATCAAACTTGTTACGTTTACTTGCGATGTAGACCTACTGGGTGTTGACGGTTTGTTGTACCCTGAGAAGTAACAGGTGATCCAATTCTTCTTTTGGAGGTGCAAAACACCAGGAAACAAACCCCCATCTAAATGTATTTCCAAGCAGAGTATTTAAATGGTAAAAAAGGCTTGTGCAGCATGGGTACTTTGGAAAAGCCATGGAAGGACATATACAGGTAATAAGTATGCACTTAAATAATTAAATATTTAAAACTGCAACGTTACTTTGCATGGAAAATGGTGATTCACAATAACCGTGTTAAAATATGACTCGAGGGAATGTTTTTGGCTAACCCTTTTCTACCATAGTATATAATAGAATAATAATCAACATTTTGGAAAAAGGTTGAATTAATTAATTAATCTATGAGTAGTCTTATCCATAATCTCAAGGAAGAGTTTCAGTCCCCTACTAGTTGTATTCACTCATATTAGGATAGGAATTCATTATCTTATAACCTCATAATGGTTTTGTATTTATTTGCTTTTCTCTTTATTTTATTTTTATTTAAACAATTCTAATCGTATACCACTTGATTTCCATCTATACTAGTCATACAGGCTGCTATACATAGATGTTTCCTCTGGTTTGCTGGTTTCAAGATTTAAGAGATTTCTTTTGTCACATGCATAGTGAACAACAGCAGTAAAATGGGGTTGCAACAACTCTAAGAAAATAGCAACGTAAACACACAATATCAATAATGAAGAATACAATTAAATAAATAAAAACAAATATATATACACACATACACACATAATACACATACATATATATGTTGAGATATTGGTTATCTCGTGTCTCATTGCTATGAGATCCTATTGGACTAAAGCAAAAATAAATAAAAAATGTACAGATGGATCCACAATGTCATAATCTCACAATTTGTAATCAATGTGGAATACCCTACTGTATATCCCATTAGGCACAGGAATCTCGCACAAACTGGAGATTCTATCAATTGTTGTTCATTCAGCATTTAAAGGAGGAAAATAAAATATCCTGAGTATCTGACCTGCCATCATTGACTCCCTAACCCTCCCCACAGTACAAGATACTTTGCCAGTAATTTGTTCTACTTGCTACTCTCAATGTGTCTGCCATAGAAAATGGCCTGAAAACCCATTACATAGTATGATTTCTCCCCTTCCTGTAGGTTTTTTGTGATTGATATGTTGATCTTTTATACAGTATATCCATTGTGTACAATATTTTGTCATTTGACTGCTGTGTCCAATGTCATTTCTGCCATAAATCGTCGGTAACTAAATAAAGTTGTAGAGTTGATATTCAAAAGGTTTCGGGTACTAACTGATACCAACTTGTTAAGATGTGGCCGAAACATAAACCCGAGTTAAATAATTATTAATACCAATTGAAATGGAAGAAATTAATAAAAAAAACTTTGCCCATAAAAGGGCAGGAGGGGGGGGTCATCTACACAATGGACCCTCGGACCCAGTGGCTCACATAAACAAACCCAAAACAACAGAAGCTAAACTGACAAACACCTGAAAACAGAACAGAGAAGAGACCAGACAAGGGGGCATGTATAACAGTTCCAATCAACCTGAAAGTTCTGGAAGTTGCATGAAGCTTATTTCTTTCACCAGTACACTGGAAAGACAGACAACACTGATTATCATGCAAAAGGGGCAAACTAAATAATAGCAGAATAATTTAATAATATGACATGACTAAACCACTGAAATACAGCATTTCAAACAAGCTAATCAGTCTGATTTCTATTCTTGTTACCATTTAATTTTTCCATTTCTTTGATGGCACTACACAAATTTGTCCAAATTGTAAAATCAATTTATATGCAGATTAAATTTATTTGGCTGTCTGATATCACACATTCTCTTCAACTTTGGCTCCATGAAAATAGCTGTACATGACATCCCTTATCAATAACTTGATGTATGGATTGGATCAGAGCAGCCAAAGTTATTTCCAAATGTGTAGATTTATACCTTCTTTTACTCATAATTATTTAATTAAGTATGTTGCGAGAAGGTGAATGTAATACTGGAGGTTTCCATATGGAATGTGGGCCTGTGCAGCCCTTTGAGAATGTAATGTAATTTAGGGCTATATAAATAAACATAAAGGTTAAAAGCTTATCATTATGTTGCTGCACCTGTTCGTACAAAACACATGCAATAGTGTGATCTCACCCTATCCATTGCATGTGTCGACGATTTGATCTAAGCAGCCTTATTCGCCTCAGTCGAATGTATGAATGCAAAATATGGTTATGAAACAAGGATCATTCCATTCCAGCTATATGGGGGTGCTTATTGTAAATAGAATTGCTTGGTTTCGCGCAATAAATCATGACATATAGCCAATGTTGATATAAATATCAGCCTATTAATTAATGTTAATACAAATTTGAAAATAACTCATGCTTTTAATCAATCTCCTTAGTTCGTAACGAACCATTACATTATTATTTATGTATTTTGTCTGTCAGTCCACCCAATTCCGTGGGATTATGTTTGAAGATTCGAAATATTCGCGTCAAGACAAGACGTGTAGCCGCAGCTAAGCCCGTGTTTTTTATTATTATTCTGGCCCACCGTGATGCGACGTGATTGCGGTTTCTGTGAGGATGTTCTGAATTGTTGTTTAATTTGTGTTTGGAGCTACTCTCGTAATAAGGTTATGCAGTGTTGTATTTGTTATTATTGTGTTATTTGCTCTTGTATGTACAGATAGACATTCATCTGACTGGCTCATTGGTATTCTGACATGAGCAGCCTACTAGACATAATAAAATGCACTATTGGGCGGCCAGTTTCCCCCCCATATAATTGATATGGATCAAAAATGTGCAAAAAAAATTAAATAATAATAATTAAATGCTCAGTCAACTATAGGCAAGACTTGACTAATCAAATTCGACTATGTAAATTCTTAGTCGGGGACACCCCTATCCCATCCAATGTAGTTTAATCTGCTTAGCTGCCTCATTTCTCATGGTGACTAAATATTGAAAATGACACAGCTCTCATTCAGTTTGACTGTTGTGTTGTACATATAGGTCCCTTTCCTTGCCTCATATAGAGCGCCATAATGGGTTTTTCATTTTGAACATAGTCTGGATGTAAATCAGACAGAGATTCAGACTGTAACAAAACATTGCACACATGTTCAGAACCCTTTAAGGACTTTAAGAAATTTTAGATGGACAAAGCGGTGGCACTACGAAATGCACATTATTTATATCTCTTTCCAATTCAACCCAGCTTGGTTAGATTTGCCACGTGCTCAGAGATTTGAGTATAGCTAAGATAAACACGATGATAAAAAAGCAAGGTTTAATCACATTTTAGTGACATTTTCCAATCTCTTTCTATAGCCTTTTCTGGTACACATATACTGTATTGCACACAGCACTAATTTTAGTGATGGTCCTTGGTGAGGTATGTTTGAAGAGTGGGAATATATGACACATTGGGCACAGTTCTATTTTAAAGTAAAAGAATCAAGTGTAGGACGCCGGAGTGCTAAATAAGATAAAGGACATTGTTTTTACCCAACCTCTTTTAGTGATTGAAAAAAATTAATGAGACATGCCTAAGAATGTGGTTCAGGTTTTTCATTATTTGACTTATTAGTCACTCCCTTCACTCCTAGGTTTTGTGCAGAGAATAAAAGAGAGAAACAGTCCTCTACTACTGCTGGGAATTACTCAAGTGCAGTAGAAGATACATTTTCCTTTGAAAGCATAGAGATTACTGAAGCCTGCTAGTGTGACAGTAAGCAGACATAAATGAATACCAATTACACAGTCTACTGTGACACCACAGCTTTATATGTTTGGAAAAAAGGGGGGGGGCTGATAGGACTAGCGGTCACACTAATGGTTTCAATGGTTCAATGGATGGACGATGCATAGAGAACAATACAGCTGTCAGTGACGACACAAAGAGCTTCCCAGGAATAATCATCTACTGGCTTGCAATGTGAAAAGACTTGGGCAGGCCTCCAAACTGAGTACGAGGCATCTTTGCGTGACTGGGTGCTGCCGTCATTGTCTAGGTTTGCGTGCGAAAGATTTATACAGTAGGCCTATGTTATCTCTGAGGTTCAGCAGTGATGGCTGATTTCCCCCCTCGTTCTCCGTTTCCTGTACTGTAACTTTCCTATATAAGGACGAATTCTCCTTTCACAAATCTTAAATACCATACCTCGCCACAAGCATGTATGAACCAGCTGACAAATGACCTGTCTGCGTACCAAGTGGCAGTTAATAATGTGTTTGGTCTGGAGGAAAACAGCATTGATTGCGACGGAGTAATTTACTCCCCACTGAGAAGCGAATTGTTGGATGCGATTTTCGCAGAATGTGAAGAATGCTTTCTCAATACTTGGAGGGATGGGTCGTGGGTGGGTGCTTTTGGCGATGTGTGCCAGAGCAAGATTCAAGCCAAAAGGTTCTTTAATGATCTGGGAAGGGGATCATTGGAAAAATGCGACAGGCAATGAATCATTTGTTAAAAGCCGCGTCAACGCGATCGCAAGCAAGCGTGCTCAAAGCACGGCTTCCAACGTCCTCTCTACGCAATAATTGTACGTCCTCTGTACTAACTAACATATTGTGGTAGGAAGGTGAGAGCAATGCTAGATAAAGACACCATAATGGGAATTCCATTCGAACCATGAAGAGATTCAATGAGGGTTCATCGCCAAGTCAGCCTGATTTTCAACAAGCATGTCAATAACCTTAAAGGTGAAGTGCTTGGTAGGACTCAAGGGGGGGCCCTGAATGTTATTGGAAGGGCGGTTACAAACCTCACACTGGAAACGCTACATGAAAATAATTGCAAAGAAAAGAAGTCACCAGAATGTCCTGCTCCATCGGGGAGGAGGTTATTGATGACACTCCAATCCCCCCCGCTGGGTATGGCTGACCACGATTGTGTGCTACTTCTTCCAGTATATCGCACATGCCAACAGAGGGGGAAAGTGTTCACCAGAAAGGTGAAACCCTTGTCAGAGGAGGCAACGTTGACTCTGCAAGGCTGTCTGGACTGCACGGCATGGGAGGAGTTAATCAAATTCTCGGGATATTAATGAACTTACTAAAGGGGTCAGCTCATTGGTATCATCCTGTGAGGACATTGTTATCCCTGAAAATGTAGTTGAGATCAGTCCGAACAGCAAACCCTGGCATAAACCTTGTTGTTAAACAAGAAAAAAACATGCATTCAAGCAAGGTAATTTAGCTGAGCTAAATGTTTTACAAAAGAAAATTAAATGTTAAATTAAGAGAGCTAAATCCGGCTACATACAAAAGGTTGAATACAAACTGAGCAATAACAGTTAAGGCTCAGCCTGGCACAGTGTCAGGACCATGGTTGGGTTAGATGACAAATGAAAGAAAAGGGTGGCTTTTAATACAAATGTACTATTCAGCCTCACTTGTTGGTGCAGAAGCTCGTTGAGCGTTTTGGATTAGACACTAACATTGTTGGCTGGATTTTGGTTCTTCCGCACAAACAGAGAGTGAATGGCCATTTCTCTGGACAAACTTTAACATCTCCCCAGGGCTGTGTCATCTCTTCTCTCCTATACATCCTGTACACTAATGACTGTCTCATTGAGATTGATAACCGTCATATTGTGAAGTTTGCAGATTATTCGGTTATAGTGAGCCTGCTAAAGGTGGATGAAATGTCCTATGGTCCTGTCATAGATTATTTTTCTAAATGGTGTCAAGTCCTCTTTTTGGAATTAAATGTGACAAAGACCAAGGACATGTGTATTGATTATAAATGTAATCAATCCATTCCCGTCTGCACTAAAATGAGTGGTCAGGATGTAGAAATCGTCAAGTCATACATGTGCTTGGGTACCTAATCGACAATAAAATGAGCTTTGATTGTATCACCGATATGCTGTATGAACAAAGCCAGCAGTGCCTTTTTTGTCTGAGGAAGCTGGCTAAGTTCGGCGTTGACAAGTCATTGATAACTTTGTAAATCTTTTATAAATCTTTTATTGTATTGATTTATTTATTTTATCTGTTCCAATAAATCAATCAATCAAATTTTATTTGTAGAGCGCCTTACAACATCCAAAAGGTGCACAAGGCGCTTTCCAGTAAAAACA
>JAODLI010012395.1:0-25048 GCA_027575585.1 Percopsis omiscomaycus | reverse complement strand
TCTCTCTCTCTCTCTCTCTCTCTCTCTCTCTCTCTCTCTCTCTCTCTCTCTCTCTCTCTCTCTCTCTCTCTCAGTGAGTGTGTGGAGTTTGTAAAGAGTTTTAAGATCCCTCTGTTGGTGCTGGGAGGCGGAGGCTATACGGTCAGGAACGTGGCTCGTTGCTGGTGAGTGGCTGAAGTACAAACAGCGGAGCAGTGCCTTTGACCTGGTTGACTATGTGACTTGCATAATTATGAAGTATGGAGGCATCTTAATGCTCGTGACTGCAATGCTGTGACTTGAAATATTTAGCCTGAGGTCAACAGGACTATCGGTAGTTGAAAATTCAACCTCTCTCTCGTGTTCTCTTGTGTTGCAGGACCTATGAGACATCTCTGTTGGTAGACGAATCGATCAGTGATGAGCTGCCTTATAGTGGTGAGTTTTACTGTGACGGACAGGACAGAATGCATTTCTTATGTTTCCTAAACAGTTGGGTCCATTTATTTTGTGTTTCTGCTCTCCAGAGTATTTTGAGTATTTCGCTCCAGACTTCACGCTTCACCCTGACGTCAGCACCAGGATAGAGAACCAAAACTCAAGACAGGTAACCCATACACACACTGATAGCAGGTGTGGAAAGATCATTTATGTTTATGTAGTGTATCTAAATATCTAGGAATAGAGATCTATCCAGATCTGTGAATAGCAATTATATAAATATGCTAAATCATGATCATGCTACCATTGGTCAGAACTAACTGTGTGTGTGTGTGTTCAGTATCTTGAGCAGATCCGTCAAACGGTGTTTGAGAACCTTAAGATGCTGAACCATGCACCCAGCGTCCAAATCCACGACGTCCCTTCTGATCTGCTGGGCTATGAACGCAACGACGAGCCCGACCCGGATGAGAGAGGGGCTGAGGACAACTACAGCCGGTAAACGAACACACACACACTCCAAAAGGATATTTATTTTTTCTCTAAATTGTAACTTAGTATTTTGACCTGGACTTGATTGTCCTACTGCAGTGTTTCTCAAATGGCGGTATGCATACCCCTAGGGGTAATTTGAGGTAATACAGAGGGTACAAAGAAATCATGATTTTTTTTACTTATATTTCAGCAGCCTTTCAAATGCATACATGTTAAGTTTCTATTTTCTTCTATTGTTAGATTGAAAAAGAGGGGTTTGAGAACCACTGTCCTACAGCATGTACAGTGCTAATCAATTTTCTAGAAAAGGACATAGACAGCATACATATAATTGGATATATTAACTTTAACAGATGGCAATAATGAGATGTAACAAAGTTTGGAAAAGGCATACGGTTTTTAAAACAGACAAGACATACTCATCTGTGTAAAATATGACATTGGCTGTTGATCCTGACACGTCCCCCAGGCCGGAGGCTGCCAATGAGTTCTACGACGGTGACCATGACAACGACAAAGAGAGTGATGTAGAAATTTGACCCTTGGCAAGCAAAAGGTGGGGAAATGCAACAAAAACAAAAAAATGGACAGATCTTCTCCCACTCTGGTTTGCTGCATTGATCCCTCTATCCCATCCTGCCATTTCTGGTCAGGTGTCCTCAAACCTCAACACTGGCTTCAGAATATCCTGGATAGACTACAAGAAACTGGTAGGCTTATATGAAGTCCTTAAAGAAGCCATCCTGAGCCATCCACTTAAAGACTGTACTGTAACACCACATGCTGATGTTTGGGAAAATATTTGGACATTGTATTTAATGAAGCAAATCTATCGGTCTTATGGTTTCTCAGCTCATGTCTGACGCTGGTCAAAGTGCTGTTGATTGACGAGAGTTTTATTCCTACCGCCAAACCTTGGGAAAACAAATAGCCATGAAAGACTTCAATCAACACTTGTAGATGTGTTAGAAGTATATTTTTTGGTCCCAATGGAGGTTGATAAAAAGATGGTGTTCAATAAATACAGTGACAACGAAATATTTCCTCCCAAATGCATTTGTAAAGAATTCAAACTAATGTTTTTACTGAGGCAATACAGTATATGTCTTTAGGAATAAGCTCGTATCACGTTGTACAGTGATCATTATCTTGATCATTAACAACAATCTGGATACTGTTTACTCATCTGCAAGGATATTAAAAGGTGCTGTGCTGTGAAGGTAATCAAGATATGAGCTTATTGCTAACAGTCAATATGGTATCCCCTTGCTCTGGCCATAATGCTTTTAGGCTACAGGCTTTGCTAATGGCATTTAAACATTCCATTAGCATTGACTGGTTGGACATACCAGGTTTGAGGTTCTCTATCCCAGGTCACTCGTGGTGTGACTCAAGAGCACTACAATACAAGGGATGACCCTTTATTCCCCCCGTGAAATGATGCAAGGACTTTGGAAGGGCCCAGTAGAACCAGGGATTTATTATATTTGTTTTAATTCCATTTTGTTGCCTCTCCTTTTTACTGTATGTATAAATGTATGATTTGTTGTGTTTATGTATGAGAATGGTAGATGTGATGATGTGGCACTTCTGTGACTGGACTAGCAGTATGTGCCAATAGAGAACCCCAGCCCAAACATTACTTTACACTGCCTTTAGGATATTAAGATCAGTGCCACTTAACCAGATATTTCCATTCGATTTGCCTGTAATGGAGGACATTAGGTCTTTTTCCTCAAAATGTCCTACACATTCTATTTTTGAAGCTGTGCAAACACCACTATGATGGGTTATGTGGTATAGTTTGCTTTTTTACTCAGCCATGCCACAGAGGTTTGACATTAAAAGTGGTCAGTTAGGAGTACTACCCAACAGTTAACTGTAAAGCTGTTGTCAGTATGCTAATTCTAGCATATTGAAATTACTCCTGTATCCCCACCACTGATACTAATGGGCTTTGTTACAATTCAAAAGAGAAACAGTTATGCGTAAACATACTAGCCTGTCTTAAAAGTTATGTTTTGATAATGACTTTTTTTTTAATAAAAAGGAGTATTTCAATTGTTCTGCTAGTGTAGTGTGTACCAGTGACCACCTGAGGGCAGCATGTTATTAAATCTTATCAGTGAAAGTCTGTGGTGAAGTATGCCTGTGTTTAGGTTTAGGATGACATCCTAGAATATTACAATTTGTTTTGCCTGCCTTTGAGCTCAGAATAGTGTGTTGCACAAAATACTTAACAGGGGGCAGGGCTAAGTGCAAGGACTTTATTCATCATTCATCCAGTGATACATCGTACACAACACTTTAGGAGACTACACTCTTAATAGTTAAAGATTAAAATTGAACAGAAAGGGACCCGTTTGCCAAAAGCACCACAGCACTAAGTGATGGTTCAACCAAAAATTGTCCCTATAACATTTTTTTTTGCCATTTGTGTATTGTTGCAACGGTGCTATATTCACAAGAACTGAAATTAAAATGTAGATGTCCCCTCTCACTCACAATAGTCCATAAAATAACTGCAGAGATATCCAGTTATTAAATGTATCCAAATAATGGAACACATTGATTGAGAATCAGATTACCTACTTGTGTGTAGAAGGTTTTAGCACCGAGATGCTTTAGGTTTACCAGGTCCTAGCTGTCTAACAGTTACAAGATTAGCAGGCAAATTAAGCTGCTATAGTTAGTTCAGTGTATGTCGTCAGACTGACAATTATTTTGACAATCACAATAGATACCATGAACAGCCACATAGGCCTACAGACATTTAAGTCTCAACACTTGTCAAGGCAACTGCATAGGTAGGTCTACCTCATTACTGACTTCAGTTCAAATAAATAGTTAAAATTCATGTACATTGTATATCAGAAAACTATAGACTGTTTTAACACAGGAACAGATGGCTCTGTTGTCCAGCTGATTGATTAATGCTTTTAAAGGGGAAAAACAACCATGTACGGTTTAAGAAAACCAGATTATGTTCCGGTGTAAAAACCGCCTCACACATCCAGCCGAGGCTCCTTTTGATTATAAAGGTTCAAAATAGTGACAAACCCATTTTCTGTATCATTCATTATTGCCATTATGGACAGCAACACAATAAAGAAGGGGTTCGCTAGACAAGACAAGAAGAGAGCAACAAGAGCTTGTCAGGTCTAAAGTGCTGATACATGTGGGAGGGTCTGGTGAGAAGGTACTTAGAAGGTTTAGTCACAACGCTTACTCATACCCACATCCATGCAGACTAATTTGGTGAAATAAAGAAATTACAGACTAAGAAAAGAAAAAAAAGGAGGCATACAGACATGTATCAAACATGAGCAGCCGGGAAGAATTACATATACAAATACAAACAGGCAGAAAGAGAGAGCGCCAGGGGAGTTGAACAGCACCTTCAGGAGAAAACTGGGTTTAACTTAAAAGGCACTTTACCCGGCTGAAACCAAGTGCACCTTGTTGTCTCAACCAAGCATGTAGGTTTTACAAAAAAAAAAAAAAGAATTGTGGAATTGAAGTGTGGTGCCTATGTTTACCACCATATTCAGCTTTAATGACCATTTTTCTTCATTAAACCGCTTCAGTGTAGAAATCTATGGTCAGTGTCACCAATTATGATTACCAGCAGTGCCTAATGGTTAAAAACAGGCTCTAACGTTTTGGCTGGGTGCTGTGTCCAAAAATAAATATCAATGGCTGGCATACCCATGGTACAAAGGGGTAAATGGTTCGATTGCTTGCTGCTCAGCGGCTCTAGAGTTCTTCGCTCTCGAACAGTGGGGCGGTGTGCTGGGCGGGGCTGTCAACAGTCAAAGCAGGCAGGTGGCTCAAAGATGACAGCAGTTTCAACGTCTTGGAGCCAGGGGGTGCCGTTTTCATGGCCGGGGCATTACGAGCTGAGAGAAGAAGTGAATTATAATCAACTGTACAGGTACATATGCAGAGAAGAGGAGGATTGACGGTTGTGGTGAAAAGTTTGCATAATCGCAATGCTATCAGAACTAGGCTACTAAATGTAAATAAAATCATTAAAAACAGAATGTCTTCTGCATACATTTGTGTTTTGGCATTGACCAACAGCCAAATGGTAGATTAGCTAGTGTGACCTTACCCATATCTACTGGTCTACCAAGAGCAGTGACCTTCATTGTTAGACATAGGCTACTGGGGCAAAACATTCCTGTCATGCCAGGTGTCTGAAAATAACTGTCCCTGCATGGAACAGCACAGCCTGCCATGTCAAAGCACAGCCTGCCATGGCACAGAGCCAGATAATTAATCTTTGAAAAAATAAAATAATAAAAAGGGATGGCTATCACATTTGGAATTTGTTCAATAAATCAAATGTTTACAGTGTGATACAACATTTAGAGCATATTTATAAAAGGGTTACCACAGAGAGAGTGTGAGTTTATGTGTCCTTATGTGAGGGTGGCTGTAGGCCTTTGTAGTACGCGTGCAACTTTGAAGGGTGTGTGTATGTGTGCGCAAGAGAGGGAGAAATAATTCAACTTTGACAGCTCCAGTTACAGCTCCTTTAAGGGTCCAACACCCCCATCCGCAATCTGCTTTTCAACTATGGCAGAAGCATCTCACTGGGATTTTACGAGAGAAAACCAATTGAGGTTTTGTAATGTTGATTCAGATTTCTTCTTTTTGAAGTAACCATGACTCAATAAAAAAATCTCTTGTATGAAGGTTTAAGAGGTTAACCTTTAAGGTTAACCTCAATAACATCAATAACTCCTCTCTCTCAGGGCTCAATATTGACACAGTTGTATGCTGACGTTATCTATCTTAGCCAAACACTTTTTCCACATCTGAACACTCTTCAACCTTTTTTTGATCCACAGCCCCCATAAAGAAGTTACACATTTACCACATGATAATGTGATAATATCAAACTAAAACAATAACTAGACTAAAGCACTTGATTCATCGGTAATATGGCACTATAAAAAGCATCTCTCAACCACTGCTCTACACGTCCCACACTGACTCAGAAGCTGCAAGGGAAGCTAACACTGCATACAAACGTTTTCATTTTGTTATTCAACTAAGCTCGAGTGTCTACATAGAAACCTTCCTGAGGAGGAATTCAGCTTGAAAAAAGGAGTGGTAAATCATTGGGATTTCAACTGAGGCTGCCAGAAATATTATGTCCATATGGACTGTATATCTATTATACCAGGGCCATCTTTTTTCTTTTAATCCATTTTAATACTGTATTCCTAATGCAGCCTAATGACTGATCACGGGACATAATTACTGACAGGTGTGCTCGACCCATACACATATACACCCTTGTTGTGAAATGTTTTGATTTAATAGATAATAGTCAACTTACTGTTACACTATACATTATATGGCAGCGCATATTCAACCTTTTAACCAACATTTTAACAGTTATAAAGGACTGTAATTACTCAAATAATGAAATGCTCGTTTAGAGTAAAATCTAGAATGTATTGCATGCATGAATAATAAAATGTGTAGTATATAGTGGATTACATATTTTATAAATTAGAAACAAATCTGAAAAGGTTTATTTTCAGACAAAATGTTGGTTGTGTGTCTTAATATGGCTACTATTCTGATACAGAAGGATAATTTTGGACACTCGCTGCACAACTTTCAGGTTTTCGAGGCTTATAGGAAATCCTTAATACAGAGATAGGTGGTCCTCAGTGTTGCCACAACAATATAGCATTTCCTACCACTCTCATTACAATTACATTACCACTCTCTCCCCAGCTCAGGGGACAGATGGTGCGTGGAAATCTAATAGCCTGCCATTTCTGCTGGCCTGTAGTTTAGCCTACTGTGGATCAATGTTCTAGTCCCCTTTATCTCTTTGACTCACTAAGTACGCAGCAACGCAGGCAGGGGGCGAGGGAGAATGATAGCCTCATAGTTGATTAGGTTTCCCCATGATCACATAGCAGCATTTGGGTACAAGAGGGTGTTCTCCATCTGCCGTTTGTTTTTTGCGTTTCTCTTTCCAACCAGGGCTTCCATGGCGACTGTCGCCTGCGTGCGTAGACGGAAATAACACAAGCGAGGGACTTACTGCCTACATCCAGCCTGGCGTTGCATGTGGACATGCCCGCTTCGTTGATGGCAGACAGGGTGTACCAGCCAGCATCCGACTTCACCAGCCTCTCTAGCAACAGGCACTGCCTGCCTGAGCCGTCCTGGTAGAGACTGGGCAGAGAGGAAACAAGTGGTTAGCAATGGTTGGCGGCCCGCGTACCTCTGTTACACGCCTACAGACTAGAAAGACTCCTCCTCCTGCAAATTAATATGCCTAAATACTGTGTTGTTCTCTAATCTCCTACTGGGGTGAATGTATTTGCTTGAGGAGAATATGAGCGCTCAACGATATTTATGGTAAATACATTCATTCTGTGACGAGGTTGGGTGGTTGGTTGGTCGAAACACCTCCTTTAGAGCCTCTGCAGTCCAAGACAGTTCATGTATTTCATTCAGTCCTCTTTTTTTATAGGTTGAACACCTTAAAAAAGGTACATTCCTTGATTTGCGTTACGAAAAACATTTGGTTTAAGTGGACTGGGGGAAAAAATTTGGCGGCACTGTAACACAATCAAGGAGTGTACCTTTAATTCCAACATGGTTGAAGCTGTACTCAAAGACCTGACAGTTAATGCTCTGGTCTCGCGACTAAAGCGAGACACAGCTCGTTAGCGCCACCTCATCCTGCTGGGGTCGATGCGGAGCATGTCCTTGTCTTTCTTCCAGAAGAGCTGCGGAGGAGGGGAGGCATCCACCTTGCACTCGAACCTCACAGTGTCGCCCTCTAGAGCACGGGAGTTCATCATCTTCTGGACAAAGGTCGGAGGTCGCAGAGCCTCCTGGGCTAGGTTGGGCAGAGAGAGAGAGAATTCATTCATAACTCTTGTGTCTTAAGTGACAAATAATTTGGTTAAATACAAGATACTGGACACACACACACACCTTAAAAACCTATTGACTGACGGTAACATTGGGACTAATCAGACCTTATGTTGTATTCAAATGACCGTTAGCTGGTATTCCTTTGGGGTAAGTAGCTTAGCAGTCTTACCTAGGACGTCCAGCCTCATGGAGAAGCGGCTCTCCCCCGCGCGGTTCCTTGCCACGCACTCGTACACGCCGGCGTGGTGCACGGTAACAATCTCTATGATGAAGGAGTGCATGCCCTTCTCACACACCAGCATCTTGTGGTAGTCGTCCGGGCGGATGGCCTTGCCGTCCAGGTACCAGCAGAGGTCCGGGGTGGGCAGACCACCCACCTGGGGGGAGAGGGGGGGAGGTTGTCAAATAGGTACATCCGTCACATGGGCAGTAATAATACAGTGAGTAGCAGTTGTTGCTGTCAATTAATTGCTCGGTTTTTTTTATTTAGCTTTCCAAAAAGTACAAATTTAAGTATTATTTCACTGTATGCTCTTTAGGAAACTATGTGAGAGAGTGTGTGCCTTGTACCTAGAGATTGTACGTCTTTTATAAACGTTTCTAATTCAAATTCCGAGTAGTTGTGTATTGGTCAATGCAAAATACTAAAATCTATTTTTTTCAGGAGTGTCTTCCCTGTATGTGTGTGTGTGTGTGTATATACGAGTGCCGGCGAGTTCTTTACCTTGAAGTCAATCCTGCAGAAGCGCCCCTCCTCTACGGTGAGGTCTGGGGGGATCTGCAGGAAGCGAGGGGCGTAACATTTCTCCTGGATGGCCGAGCCCTCATTCCCCCTCTTGTCTGCACCCAAGTGGTGCTTACCCCTGAGAGAGAGAGAGAGAGAAAGAAAGAAAGAAGGAAAGAAAGAAAATTCATTCATTCATTCATAACTCTTGTGTCTTAAGTGACAAATCATTGGATGAAAAACAAGATACTGGAAACACACACGCACATCTCTTAAAAACCCATTGATATATACAATATATATTTACCATAATCCTCCGGTGTGCCTGCCCTCTGGCAAATCAGACTGCAGATCAGACAAAACATTAATCAACACAGTTTCACAAAATTTCTGTCCAATAATATACTTCAAACCCTCAATATGATCCTGAATCTGCATGTTTTCCATATACAGTAGATGTGATCCATGATTCTGCTGCGTGTGCATCTCAGTGTGCGTCTGTGTAATTGTGTGTGTGTGTACTGTGCACACAGAGATAAAGCGAGGGTTTACTCTGTCCAGCGCTGGTCATCTGTGTGACAATATGCCAGGAAGGGGACATGTGTCAGGGGCTCATTCTCAGAAACCAGAATCAAAATAGCAACTGACCACTGTTGTTAGCTAGGGGGTTGGCTGTGTGTGTGTGTGTGTGTGTGTGTGTAAAAGGTAAACAGAGGGTAGCACAAAGCCACCCTGTGAGCTAGCCAGGCATTTGTGCATGCACGACACACACTCGCACACGGATGGACAAATTAAGTGTATGCGGCTGCTTATTGGAACAACTCTTTACATAGTTATCTAATGGTTCTTCTTATTCTACCCAGAGGAACTTTGTAACAGTTGTGAGTTATGACGCACGTTTGTGTTTTTTTTGCTCATAAATGTATCAAATATATCAAAACACCGCAATAATTTTATAGAAGATTAAAACGACATTAAATGTAAAGAAAGAGTAACATCATTTCAATCTTGAAATCCCGTGGATGACCTGACCCCCACGTTGAGAGGCATGTCTGCCAGGCATTGTTAACCTTGGGCTTGGAACCCCATGAAGACACAAATGGGTCCTGATCCACACACTTAGGCTCACTATGAGCAGTAAAAGGTCACGTTGAAGGTGCTACTTGTAATTTGAACGCATTATACAGTACTAGTCAAAAGTTATAAATAAAAAATAAAATAAAAAGACACAGTACATGAATTTGTGTGCCGCACTCTTGCGGCTTGTCTGGAAATTCATTTAGCAAGACTAATAGACTACGACACAACAGTACAGTACAATCAGTGTGCAAAACTTGAAAAAAATATATAAAATATATATATATTTTTAGATTACTTTGAGGTTCCATTCAACTCCATTGTTTGTGCGCATCTGCTTTCCAGGTCTGCCTACGTGCCTACGAGCCACGCACGCTGAAGCTGGACGTGTGCTTGCTACTTGAAATGCGCCTCTTCACGACTTCGAGAAGCTTCTACCTCCGTAGGTCTTTCTTTGGGGAGGACAAGAGAACCCGTGGGGGTGGGGGCCTACCTGGTCCTGCGGGGAGTCTAAGATGTTGTCTTGGTCAAACATGTAGGAGGCGTTGTCTGGGCCCAGCAGCCTGCGAGCCATGCGCTCCTCATAGGAAAGCTTCTGTCACATGGAAGGCACATATTTCATATTGCAGTATTTCTATATCGTCACATTATGTTCTATATACATCCATAATCTATCCTAGAATACTTCTGTTGAGCTATGCAATACTGATTGTTATGGCTATAGCCCAAACCACAAAGGTCTGACCTAGCTTACTGTTTATGTATGTCAAACACAAAAGTAAAGGGAGGAGTAGAGAGGTGAGCCAGCCACTCGGCAGGGAGGAGCATATTTTCAAACCAAAGAAACAAATGTTTTTGTAATACTGGTTTAAACCACAAGGGCAATTCTTAAGGGGTAAGTCCACAGGGGAATGGAGGATGACAGTTTCTGGTCTAGCAGCTAGCCTGAGGACTTAATATTCAGGTAAAGAAGGTTAAATAAGGTTTGATATCCATTTCATTTTTGGACTTTTAAAAGAGCCTTTCCCAGACTTTTTAAATAACTCATAAAAAGCCTGACCTGGCTGTTTCTCCTACTGATCTCCTTGGAGCGTAGCTTCTTCTCCAGGTCTTGGATCAGGGCGTCTTTGGAGCCCTGGATGTCCTCGTCAGTGGAGCGGGCAGAGGAGGGGCGAGGCGCCACAGACTTCTTCAGGATGGGCTTGGGCAGACTGGCAGAGGCAGAGAGAGGCAGGGTGGGATTATTTACACAGAAAGAGAGAGAGAGGCCCGAAGTGAGAGATCGAGCAGGACCTTTTAGAGGAAAATAATGATCACAATACAACATTGTCTTAAATGTATTTTTAAATACTGACGACAGACAGACAGACAGACAGTATACCAGGGACTCACGTGGAAGGCACACCCTTGTAGCTGGCGGGAAGCGAGACAACGGCGGGAGGCACGCAGTTGTGACTCTGGGGGGACGGGACCGCCTGCTGGCTCACAGTGGAGGAGGAGAGGGGGGAGAACAGAGGGGAGCGGGGCAGGGAGGGAGACGCCGAGAGGGGCTGGGCGGGGAGGAGGGGGCTAGAGGGAGACAGCGGGGAGCGGGCGGGGGAGCGGGAGAGCTTGGAGGTGCCGTGGGAGGGCAGGACGGAGCACAGGAAGGCGGCGGGCGCCGAGCGGGCGTCCGGGTTGGCCGGCAGCGTGGCGCTGCCCAGGCCTGTGGCGCTGGGCATGCTGGGGGTCAGGGTGATGCTGGCACGCATGGGGGTGCGGGGGAGGGAGGAGAAGGAGGAGGAGGCCGTAGGGTGAGGAGCAGAGGAGGCCGGCGGCGGGGAGATGGGAGAGCTGAGGCCGGAGGAGGAGGGGGAGGACTTGCTGGTTCCGTTGGCCTGGGTCTGGCCCGACGACTGGCTCTGGCTGAGGTTCAGTGACTCAAACTGGGCCTGGGTCTGGGACACAGACTGGGCCACAGACTGGGACACAGACTGGGTCTGGGACACAGACTGGGCCACAGACTGGGCCACAGACTGGGCCACAGACTGGGTCTGGGACACAGACTGGGCCTGGGTCTGGGACAGGGAGACCATCTGACTGTGAGAGATGGACTGGCTCTGTTTGGACACCATCGTGGACTGGGCCTGCCTCTCTGAGAGACTCACGCTGTTCTGGGCCAGACCATGGCTTCTCTGGACCAGGTTCTGGGAGTTCTTGACCAGGTTCTGGCTGTTCTGGACGAGGCCCTGGTTGTTCTGGACCAGGTTCTGGCTGTTCTGGACCAGGCTCTGGCTGCCCTGGGGGCTGTTGAGGCTCTGCTGGGCGTCCCGCAGGACGCTGTCGTAGCTCGGGGCCTGGAAGCTGGGCTGTGATTGGATGAAGTGTCTGGGCCGCTCATAGTTGAAGGCGCTAGGGGGGATTGCGCCGGGGGTGAAGCTGGGCAGGTCAGACAGGTTCATGTTGCCGTTCCCTGACTGAGATGATGACTGGGAGAACACACATCACAGGATTACAATAAAGTACTGTGGATTTACATTAAACAAATAAACAATATAAATATATACACACACATATATATATAAAATATGCTGCGTTTCTCAAATTGGGGTAATGCTTCTATTTAGGCCTATAAATAGGCAATAAAGATGTTTTCTCCTGCAACCATTAAATGTACAAATGGTTTAATAATGAATTAATATCATGTAATTCTGCAGGTTTGACGCAACCATTAACCATTATTGAATTCTACTTTTATGATCAAATCCTATATTTATGTTTCTCTTCTACGGTTATATTGAAAAAGTGATAATATTTGAAAGGAGGTACAGACAAAATAAAAAAAAGTCCAAGAACCACTGCTGAAAACGAATATAACATGCGACGAGAATTAAATAAATCACTGACAAAGCAACAGGGATCGAACATCAAACAACTAAGGAATAAATAAGAGTAGAGCAACAGCTCTTCTGGCTGCAATAAAACAGCCAAATTTACTCACGGCGAAACTGATCTTGATGGGGCTAAACAGTATGGGCATGGGGGCTTCTGGAAACTTGGCCTGGCTCGGCGGAGGAGGTGAGGGGGGTGGGGGAGGGCTGGGTGTGTGTGTCAGAACCGTGACCTCTGGCGACCTTTGGCCCTCTGAGCTCAAGAGGCTCTCGTCCTCACTGCGGCCGAAGGGCTCCTCTGGAGGGTGGACGGCCAACAGTGGCTCTGGGAAGCTGAAATGTTAAAGGGCCCCAATATCATTCCATTTTCCAACTGTCATTTTAAACAGACATTTCTCTCTTCAAGCAGAGCATTACATTTCAGTTGGTTTTTCACTTTTTGTGTCCTAACTTGATTGACTATATGGGGGAGGGGGGGGGGAGTGGAAGGCTAGGTCAGATATGACTGCTACAATTCAGTAATGATGTCACACCTGGGGAATAATTTGACTGGCTTGTTTTTAGATATAAAATTAGTCCATCCCTTTAAGATCCCTTCAGACAACACAACTGGAAAAACGTCCTAATAGCGGAGATTCAGACTGGTGTCAAATTATTAGTCAGAGGGGGCAAAGGTCAGCTGGACACTAAAGATTGAAGTCAGTTTATATATTAACAAACAAGGAAAAGATTCATTAAAAGGATAAACCCGGTGTAATTATTTATTTTACTTATTGTCAACATAGCCTTACTCTACATAACTCTCGTAAATGTATTACCTAATATTTATAGTATCATATTCTTGGTTTTCCACAGCCCTAAGCAGTTGTTACAAGAGCAAATAAACTAATAAAACAATATCAGTTCATAAGGTAATAAATAGTTCCCTTTCAATACTATTTGAATGTCACTTACTGTCAGTTGAATTTGCAACAATACTTTCCCACAATTGTTTCTGTTGCAATACGTAGCTAAGGAGTTTTGTGTGAACATGCATTCTGTGGATGGTCTTGGTCAAGGAGACACAGTCTAGCTGCTGTGTTTCAACGAGTACATGGAAGACTTACTGTATCCCTTCAACAAGTTTTACAGATGAAGAAGAAAAAAAAAAAGAAAAGAAAAAACCAGGACCATAAAGCCACAACATCAGACAGTAACAAGCTCAGCAGCGATGTACAGGGCGGTCTTGTCAGCACTCAAACACTCCCTCTGGTAGCAGTAGGTCAAGCTGGTCCTTTCACTTTTCTAGTAGGAAAGAATGTTGTTACTATGACTACCACGTGGCTGCTAGCGCGGTTCGGGATATGCTGGGGCCTGATGACAATAACAGTCCCACTCGTTCTTTCAATTACATTCTCTCTCAAACACACACTCTTTTTTCCTCCAACCATCTTTCTGCCTTACTCCCCAAACATGGCACAATCCACTTAAATCAGGCTTGGGGTATAATTACGTCCTGGTTGACTTCCCTGAATCTGACAGCAATTCCATATGGCATTTTGTGATAATGGAAGCGTAATTGGCTGCTGCTAACATAAATAATCATTTGTTTGTAAAATATGCTTTCACATCCCAGCAGTGCCTAAAATGATGTCTGCTGATATTTTTGGAAATCTTCCCACAAAGGACCAACAAATAACCCGTCTATCTGTATTAGTACACCAATTAACCACGGTGGTATTGAGCATAAATCAAAACACTGGTGCTATGGGCTTTCTTGCTCCATAGCACCAATGTTTCCTACCACTAGTGCCTAGTGCCAAGTATTCAGAGACTTGTCAGGAAGAATTCTGGCTGTAATTGGAAGAGAGATATCACACTCTAGCTAGCAGATAGCAAGATTATTCATCTCAGGGTTGACACAGCGCCCAAAGAATGCGAGCAGAAATATGAGGTTTGTCACAGCAGAACCTACATTATATTGATACCTTCATCTTGTTTGGTATATTATGTCCTAACCTGACTATGTTTGGATTAATGAGAATTACTTTTAACAGTACCGTAACAAAACATAATCATATGTTGTCGTTTATTTGTAAGGGATTGCATTGGTTAAATCTGACAAAAGCCCATCATTGAAAGAAAAACAGCCTACACCTTACACAAAACCACATAAGTAGGCCTACTTATGTACTGTCATTTCTGACTGGCTAATAGGAACCTGTGAAGGACATGCTAACAAGACAACTGATATGATAAAACACTAGCAGCGCTGATTTCATTGACAGGAAAGAATGCCTGACAAGGTTAACTTTGCAACAAAATCCACCTATCCCGGTCACAGAATAAAAGACAAAAGGTTCCATTGTGTACCGTTTAGAAGTGTGTGTGTGTGTGTGTGTGTGTGTGTGTGAACAAGCCTCTGCATATGTGCTACCATGCCTCAGAGGAGAGTTGATGTACGTGTGATCGTACGTGCGAGTGTATCTGCATGCATGTTAAAGTGGTAGCAGCTATATCAGTCAGGAATTCAGACATCAGCTGGCAGGTGCAGGATGTCTTACTGAAGACCTCACCCCTGCTCATAGCCTGCACGCACACACCTGCACAAGTCCTCTGTAGGACTCAGGACAACAATAACAATGTCAAAGATCATTAGGCGCTTTTGATTTGGCATCGCTTGAACTATTATTGTCAAATTAGCAAGAATAACAGCCTAATTCTTTCTTTATTTTTTAACTAATTTGAAACAACAAAATTCTATGCTACTTCAGGATGTGTTTCGTGTAAGTTTCTTATTATTGATAATGTTATTTTATTGCTTTTTGTTTATTTTAAGTACAGTTAGCAATAGGCTACTTTGTTTTTTTTATTGACTTTAATGTTTCATTTAACCTGGTCCCATGTACAGCGCTATGTATTTTATCATTAATAATATCATAAATAAAATATAAATGTGTTAAACATTTAACATTTGATTGATTAATTGACTGAACCACCAAAAAACTCTTAAAACAAATAAATAAATTCCACTAGAAAACCAATCCTAGTATCAGCGCCAGACAGTTTCCTGATCTGGCCTATGAGAAAGCTTTTGTCTTGCCATTATGTATTAAGGGGCTATTTCTGCTGAGGGAAATAATCTGGCATCAAATACATACAACTCATATTACAAATGAGCTCAGTTCCTCTTAGCCTCATGCTAAGAAGTAATACAGCATGGCATGACCTTAAACCACATATCTCTTATGGATCCTGAACAACTCTGCACCTCGCATTACAGCTGAACTCATAACACCATCTCAAACACTGGCTCTCTACTTTCCTAATATAATGTCATATGACATTATATTAGGAAAGTAGAGAGCCAGCCAAACAAAGTCATTATAAATTCAAAGTTCACATTGGGTAAAAACAAACAAAAACTAAACAAATATTGCATTCTTTTTCCATTAGGCTTGTGGTTTGTGCTGGCCTCTAACAAGAGCTAGAATGCCAGTAAAGGGTTAATTCTGAAGGACACAATAATTATTACCACATCACATTACAGAGGAGCTCATATCCAATTCTAAGCACCAATAAGGTAGCCTACCACTAGGGTATGGAGAGGACTATGTGACGTGCAGAAGTCCAACACCACAGACAAATATAAGCAATAAATAGCAAGCGAGAGTTGATCGTCAATTCAAAGTTTCAGTTTTGCATTTTATGATGGATAAGAAAAATAAAACTGTCCTCAGAATCCTGGGCATGCTTGATATGTTGCCCATTTGAATGAGCCAGATGATGTACGACCCAAAAATAGCTTAGTCTAAAGCCAAGTTTGAATCAAGTATTAAACAATATTCCCGACATATCACGTTCAAATGATAGGACGGACAAACAAACAAACCAAGTAGACAAAACACTTTGTCGCGGTGGAAATACAGTGGTTCGTGTTCGTGTAAAGTGTTCGGTATTGTAAAATATTTTTCGTCGATATTCGACATTGCAAGTTCTTACCTTGGCGAACGTTTCTATACAAAAGAAGCATCCACAAACTTCAACATGTCCTACATGCACAGCAGTCTCCCCCTGCGTGTAGACTAAATCCAAACTTTCTGATGTGGATGGAGGACTGCAACAGGTGACAGTGCGCGTTCCCGTCGCACTGTCGTGTCAGTGACTTCCCAGCTGGTTTTCAGACGATGTTGTCACATGACCCTTTTATTTAATCTTTTTCATTTTCACTTTGCGTTTACTTTCCATTACGGCAACTTTAGATTATTTAAATTATTTAACAGTTACCTCAACATCTATTTAAGTACTATATTGCACTAGTGTGTAGGTAAATGTCTTTGTGTGAATTTATCATTAGGCTAAACACAGTTTGAAAAGGGATTAGCTTAATGCGTCGTGAATGTGATGGGAGATCGAAGTTTCTGTAAGTACAGTAGGCTAGCCTTGTCATAACCTCAAGTAAAAAAAAAATACAAATAAGAAAGAAATCAAGGAGAAAGAAAAGGGAATGAACTTGGAATTTGGAACGACCATGCTTCAGACTAAGGCGCTAGCGTCCTCAACTGGTGTCAAATTAGAATTACAACAGTTTCCCACTAAGACCAATTACAACGAGGCAGTTTTACTGAATAGCACTTCTCTCAGAGGTAAAATAATCACTAATCACTTATTATTCATTATTATTAGTTGTTAAGTGTACTATGCTATACTCACTTTAAGCATCCCTCAGGATTATGTGAGCACTGTCAAATAGAGGAATCAGTGGAGCATGTATTTCTTTACTGCCAAAGTACTCTCAAAAACGAGAAACATTGAAGAGAAAAGTCAGGAAGCTTGGAGGGGAAGAACTGAGTCTTAAAAATCTTTTTGACATCGGGCTAGGGAGGCTATTCCATTATTTAAAAGAAACTGGGCTGATCAAAAGCATTTAGTGTCAGTCAAATCTATTTTTTTTAATTATTTTTATTATTATTATTAAAGGGATAGATACCTCTGGTCCACACTCCAACATAGTGAGTGGCGGTAATGCACCTTAATGCCCGTTGCCAACCGCCATAAATGAAATGAAGAAGAAGAAAAAAAAGAAGAAACCACTATGACATTTGAGCAGCAGACCATTGCAGTTCGGTGCTGAAGATGGTAAACAGAGTCATCAAATGAATATGACCGTCTTGTAGTCTGTAGTTCTTCCTCAAACCAGCTAACCTGTCTACCATTAAAGCTAAATTCTTCTATATTGGTCTCTTTTTTTGGGGGGCATGCATCCAAAGTTTTGAGAACCACTAGCATAGTGGAACCTATAGTCAGTTCTTGTATCCCCACCCTGAGCTTGTATAATCATCAGTATAGCATTGTGTACCGTGTACTTACTCTCCTACATTGGGGATGGAACTATTCTCCTCTGGCCAGTCAGGAGGGGGAAGGTTTATGGGGTCTTGCATCAGAAGGGTGTAATCCTCAGCCTGGGCAGAGGCACACTCCTGCTGGAATATTGTTTCCTTTTCTTGTCGAAGAGAAACTGCTTCCTGTTGGCGAAGAGCCTCGTTCTCCAGCTGCTCCTCCAGGTCTGCACGGAGACGTTATAGATTTGAGAATGCGGCGTGTATTCATTTGTACACGAATGGCTATACGTTGCTACAAGATCAGATACCTTACCTTCATAAACGTCCAGCACAGCGGAGCAGGACACGCTACCAAAGGGGTTAAGGGCCATGCATTTAAACAGGCCTGAATCTTCTGGAAAGGCCTCGGTAATGACCAGCGTACACAGCTCCTCTGAAGAGGTTAACAAACGTTAGTACTTGTCAATTTTCTTTAATTATATACATTTCTGTGCCACTGGCAGTATTTATACCTTAACATTGTACGTTATTGTAAGTAACGTGGTACATAAGGACATTACTTGTCGGATTTAGTGATCAATACAGGCTTGCTTTACACTGCAGTAACATTTTTAGGATAGATTCTATATGCTACATGTGTAAATGTTTTGTTAGCCCTGGGTAATATGGCAAAGTGAAATATAATTACATATAAGTAATATATATTGTCTGGACACCTAGAAGACATGAAAACGAAATACAATATGCTGACCATCAACTGTTTTCACACAATAATCTTATACAAAATACTGAACCAGAGTACTCCTCTGGCCTCATTGAACAAAAATAATTAATTTAATATTTATCCTATAGGTCAATCAACCAATAGGATTGCTGCTATTTACCTGGCACGGATGCAGAACTGGCCTCTGTGGAAATAAGGATAAAATTTTGTTATTTGACACAAACTTCAAAAGGCCTTATTATATTGTTTTCATTCAACTCCTGTTAATATTCAGTTTCAAGTGTTACATAACATTATACAATATTAAATATTGTAAGAAGTGTTTAAACCTCATTTTCACTTTAATTATTTACATTTACAGCATTTAGCAGACGCTTTTATCCAAAGCGACTTACAATTACATGGGGCTATTACATGGAGCAGGTAGGGGTTAGGCATCTTGCTCAAGGATGCTTACAGGTAAGCCGACTCTGGGGCTCCTCAAACCCACGACCTTCTGGCTGGGAGTCCAACACCCAGACCACTAGACTATCCTGCCCCCTAATTATAAATTAACAAACCCACAGGAATTCCCACCCATTCTCTCTCTCTCTCTCTCTCTCTCTCTCTCTCTCTCTCTCTCTCTCTCTCTCTCTCTCTCTCTTCCTCCTCCTCCTCCTCCTCCTCCTCCTCCTCCTCCTCCTTACTCTTGCGTAGTATCCTGAAGTCCTCAGAGTCCAGGATCTGCTCTTCCTCTCTGTACCACAACACCTGAAGGGGAGGCGTGCCCCTCAGACGGCACTCCAGGACCACCAGCTGACCCTTCACTGTGGAGACGTCATGCAGGCACTGGCACACACACAGATTATGAAGAAGAGGTTATGGCGGCATACTGTATGTGTGGTGTTAAGAGATAATAGAGAGAGGGACTAGTTAATAGTATGTACTTATTATGTACTATTGTTACTGCCAATATATTTCATAATGTGTTGGAAAAGTTGATAAGGTAAAATGAGCTATATGACAAAATTGATCAGATGATACAGATAAATAAAAAATGTTAATATGCCTGTATAAAGCCATACGACAACATAAAGTATAATTAATGTTATTTGTTAATATACAATGTACGTTACAATAACATTTTTGGAGGGGAAAAATAGTAGTTATAGTAGTAATTGCAGATTATGTGTATGTGTGTGCATGTGTGTGCATGTGTGCGCGTGTGTGTGTGTCTTACCTTAACAAAGGTAGGGGCGACTCCATTCCCTGAGTACTGCTGGTTGTACTGGGGACTCTGTGTCTAGAAAAGACCAATATTCAAACTGTCAATATCAGAAATTTCAAATATTACCTATAGTTTCTACATTAGCTAATAGTTTCGAGGAAACTATATATTTAATTCTCTATGGAGACATATCAAGTACATTTTAACAGTTCGCACAAACAGCCATCTCTTAAGTAAGATAGGCATACGTAAAAAGGGTTTATCCATATTGGTCTTTTTAGTTTAATGATCATGTCATTAGTCTACCATACCATAATACATGCCATTTTAGACACAGCTAAGGGAAATATTAATTTCCACAACAGTTAAAGCCCCTGTCCACACAGGTGTTATGTAGCTGATAAGAGTTGTTCGGAGGTCAGGGCTTACATGCACACGCACACACACACACACTGCGCGATTAGTCTCTGTTATGGCAGTTTTGTTGCACCTGTTAGGGCAGGACAACTGACATCTTCTATTTTGATTGATTCTTATGCACTATATGCACTATATGCACTATATGCATATATGCAGTATTTGGATCGTAACGTCATCTAACTTAATTCCCCGGGAAGCTGTTTAATCAGCCAAATAAACTCCAAACGTAAAGGTTTCCAGGAGCTCTAACATCTGTGTGAATTGAAGATTTTCCAAGTGTACAGGCGACACAGGAAGAAACACAGGAGCAAGCCTGCGACCATGTGTGTACGCATCCATTTCAGTCAGGACCACTTTAGTCAAAGAAAATATTTGATTTCCATTTGCAGTAAGTTATATTCAGCGGTATGGCTGTGTTCTGGGACCTTCCATGTGCACACATGGAAAGCCTGAGGCAGGGAGAGCAGCAGAAAGACCCCCCCCCCTGTCGGGTACAGAACAGAGCAGCATCAATTCCGACAGTGATTAAGTCGGAAAGGAGGAGTTCGGGTGGAGGTGGGTTTCCTCGCTGAGAGAGGCTGCGAGAATGGGCAGGCTAGGGCAGCACAAATAAGGCGCCCTGAACGGGATTAGCCAATTGTATGCGTAGCAGGCGATCAGCTGAGCTGTCAGCTGATTGAGATCAGCTGGCGATTGAGATTGTGGCCCTGAGCTTGAGTTGGCGGCCTGCCTGAACTAACGCTATGCTCAATACGTGTGTGTGTGTGTGTGTGTGTGTGCGTATGTGTGTATCCCTACCCTCTGTGGGGCGATGCACAGCGGGTGGACCAGGCTGGAGTGTCTCTGGGAGGCGAGGGCAGAGGAGGACGAGGAGCAGCTAGACGAGCAGGAGGAGATCTCACGGGAGGAGGAGGAGGAGGAAGAGATGGTCAGCGACATGCTGCTGGTCTTCTTCTGCACACTCTGAAGGCTGGAATTATAACATCAAGGTACAGTATAGTGCCTGGAATGTATGTATTGTGGTAAAAAAATACCAGCGGTGCAATGGTTGACCTTAGACCTAGTTAATGTGCCATATATCTGACTGCATTTGGAACAAACGTAATATTAAGAAAAATGACTGAAGGCCAATTATTTAGAAAGTTTCTCTGTAGAGCGAGAATGATTTGACCAGCCAGTATGTACAGAGGTCCTCTTGGGTGCAGGGGAGGAAGAGAGAAGCGATTTGTTTACCACCTGTGTACCTGTGTATATGTTTTTGAAGGTTGTTCATTTATTTAATTGACCAAGCACAGTCTCTGGCATATTTTACCCGTTTGCAAATGTAATAAACCCCCAGAAAGACAGTTTGTTGTGTCATTTGAGTAATTTACAATATATTTTCCACAACATATTGTTTTGTCTAAGAAACAAACACTGTATTTTTAAGTGTTTTAAATGACAAAGCTGGATACGTGTGTGTGTGTGTGTTAGCGGTCTAACTCACTGTGCCATGTCTCAGGCGTTCCAGGGGGCAGTGCCACCGTGCCCAGAAGAACGACTTTCTTACTTTCTATAAAGACACACACAAGAAAAAAACAAAATAACGGAATGAGTTTTCCAGTCCATGAATGAGTTTTCCATGCTTCCATACAGCCTATTCGGACTCCAACTCCATCTTCTCTTGCTCTGTAATGGGTGTGTACAGTATATTTTGTAATAATTGTAATCGAGATAATCAAACAAATTTAGAAATAATAATAAATAAAAAAATACTTCTAAATTCTAAATGTGCTGCACATTTTTTCATGACCCTCCTAAAGGCATCGCTGCATCACAACCACAAACTCTTGGACAGCCAGGAAGTCAGATGCTGGACACTGGTAACAGGCTATTTATACAGACAGGAGATCCCTCTGGAATGTAGAGGTGGTCAGCCAGGATAAAGAGCTGGACCAGGAGAAGAGAGTGAAAAGATAAGTGTTGTATTATATAGCATTTATAGCACTGCAATATTACTCAAAGTCACTGTCTTCCATTATGAAAAGAATTAGTCATGGGAGCTGGTACAATCAGCCCTTACCCAATAAGCCAATGTTAAAGGAAAACCCAATTTCTCAAATAATTGCAGTAAAAGCAGATTTAGACAACCCCTACATGATCTTTAATGTAACCTATTACACACTGGTGTCCCCTCTCCTCGAATATGACTACAAAATGGCCACACACACAAACACACACAGCAAAACGATGCTAAGAGACACTGCAGTAAAAGATTACAATGACTATTAAAGGTGCACTCCTTGATTGCATTTTAGCCTCAGAACCCCAAGAGCTACATTGTCTTATATTTTAAGACATCTGATCTTACTATATTTTGAAACACAACTGCCCATGACAGTGTGAAGGGGGGATGAGTAGAGAACATTGTGAGCCTAGGAGCTCTGAAGGGAGAGGAGTAGAGAGGAGCCATTCAGGGAGGGGCTAGCACTCCCTTCTCTGGGTGTCAAGCCAAAACATAGTTTTTGTAATGCTGGTTTCCAAAGGCAATTTATGTGGAATACTGATGACTCAAGCATTTACTTACTCAACTTACTTACTCTTTAGATCTTACGACGAAGAAAAAAAATTCTGAGATTTTGAGAATAAAGTAGTAAAATTACAAGAATAAAGTCGTAATTTTACAAGAAAAATTTCATAATTTTACGAGAATAAAGTCAATATATTACGAGAAAAAACTCGTAATATTACAAGAAAAAAAGTTGTAACATTACGAGAATAGAGAGATCCGGTGGGGGTGGGATGTGTGTTTAAAGCATTTTCAACATTATTGGCTGATGTCGCCCTAACTTCCTGTGTAAAGAGCAATTCCACAGCAAGCCATTTATTTGGGGATGTTAATGATTTATTTCAATTACATAAATGAAAATCCTCAACAATTGGAGCTAAAGATTTTTAGCCAGTATCAAATAAGACAGCATTAATTTTGCTACAAGATCCTATTTTTTCTGATAATACCAGTGGTACACTGGCAGGTTTTTCTTGCACTCAGTGTGTCACATATGAATATGAACTATTATCAGGCTTCGTTTTGGGCCTCAGGTTGGAGAAACTTGAGATTCGGCGGTGCTCTCAGGCTAAATTAGACCTTAGCTCATACTGAGGAAAGAGACCCTCCTGACCGGAGATACATCTCTCTCTGGGGCTCTGCTCCATGTCTGTCTTTTACCTAGCCACATGCTAAAACATACAGAGGAATGACACACACAAACACACAGTGAGAGTCTACCTAGTGATTCTCTGTTTTCTTTTCTTTTTCTCTTTCACACACACTCCCTAGTCAACCTATCTGCATACGGACTATGCATGAGGCTGTAGCTATTTAGCTACAGCATGTTTTAATCCCACCTAAACATCTTTATTTCCAACCCAATATAATCCTTGCTGACAGCTGTGTGTGTTCTGTACACTCCTGTATATAACCTACTTATGTGTGCCAACGTTCAAGCCTATTGTTTAAACAACAACAGCTGCTGCTAAGTCACTCAAGCCATATCAATGACAGTGAACTGAATTAAAGACCAATACATCACAGAGCTATTATTTAACAACTCAAATTCTATTCTAATAAATTCACAATCTATTTCTCAATGGACGTTTGAATGAAAAGTTACTTTCTCTGCAAATAGTAGGCCTGTCTCAAATGTATGACTGTCCAGTTGTGGAGCTAAACTTTAACACACCAGACCCTTCCAACTGCAAGTTATATCTTGTCTAGCTAATATATAGCAACACAGCTATCAGTAACACCACGCCCCTGTTAAAACCTGCTGGGACCACATACTAGTGCTCCTAGTATGTGTCACACAAACACAGTGAATGCGGTCACTCAGCCTTGGGACCCAGGTCTATTAAATTATAGATAACGCAACATTGTTACTGAAGTACAAGACTCCTTTTGAATATTCACATAGTCCTAATGGAATCTGTGACCCAACCATACCAGTGCCATGGGCTTGACTACAGGCGATGACTATCGGCATTGTTCAAATACAATCCTCCAATAAAATGTCTAAATTTACGCTACATAACTTAGCAATTACCGCCACATGTATTTGCATTAGTCAAGGTTATCTGTGTTTGTCAAGGTGTGTACTGAATGTGCTTTCAGAAGTAGAGCCATAGCTACTTCGCATATATACCAACGCTAGCACATGCAATACACAACATAGTGCAGATGTTCCGCTAATGTGGTTGACCAGTTAGATTCATGGCGGCTCTGGGGGTTATGTTCCCATTAAGAATAATGGCTGGTATTTTTATCCCAGAGCGCAGGATGTATCCTACTAGAACAAGGGATATCTCACCTGTTCTTCACAGGGTGGACAACAAAAGTTTCTTAGCTGCTACCATCTGCAGAGGCTATAACTGGGAATCACTAAAGCTGAGAATATAAAGGAAAACAAAATAATACCTTGTCTCAATCTCATTTCAACAAACCACCACTGCATCATGCCAGGCCAGCATTTAACACCACCCTTCCACCCCCTACAGCTTTCTGTGCAGCAGACTTATTTAGATTTAGAATGCCAGTTAGGCATTCTAGCAGGGAGCGATGTGTGGAAATCACCTTGTAAGCAGTGATTACATAAATCAAAAGTTCTATCTATCTATACTTGCATCCAGTGAAATTAGCATTGCAAAACTCTCTCATCACCCTCATCACTCATCGTCCGCTTATCCGGAATCGGGTCGCGGGGGCAGCAGCTCCAGCAGGGGACCCCAAACTTCCCTTTCCCGAGCCACATTAACCAGGCGAGGCGTTCCCAGGCCAGGTTGGAGATATAGTCCCTCCACCTAGTCCTGGGTCTTCCCCGAGGCCTCCTCCCAGCT
>JAODLI010012387.1:0-25049 GCA_027575585.1 Percopsis omiscomaycus | reverse complement strand
CGATCTGATTGGGAAAGTGTGTACAAACTTTTATATATATATATATATAAATATATAAACTGTATATATCACACATAATGTGCAAACACACACACATACTACCCTCCCTCTCCCCCGAAACACACGCACACACATCATGCCTTTGAATTCCTCTAGTGATTTATGGTTATTTCCCTTTTTTCCATGCTAAAATATTGGAAAATTTGCACAGCCAGTTTTGTGTGTGTGTGTGGGTGTGTGTGTGTCTGAAGTTTGGAGAATGAAAAATGTAAATGATGTGTCTGGGAAACCTGCATCCAGACGTCAACACGCATTCTCTCTCTCTCTCTCTCTCTCTCTCTCTCTGTATCACACACACACACACACACACACAGACACACACACACACACACACAGACGCACATTAACATCGGTCCATCCAGCTGGGTTTCTCACTGGGAGATATGCAGCTCTGTTCATCGCCAGACAGGCAGGGTTATATATGACCCCCCGTTTCTGCCCGACACACACACTTAAACAAACACACACACACACACTCCCATCCCAACCTCACCCGGAGAGCTAAGCGAGTCCTTCCACTTGTGGTTTCATCGCATCTCCGTCATCTGAACACCCACTTACGCTCCTGTTTCTCTTGGACCACTGGACAAGGAGTTACGGAGACATCGCGTAAAAACCCAAACCTCACCGCTGTCACGAGGTGACAAGGGGACAAGGAGACGTGGCGAGGGCTCAGGGAACTAGACACGGGGAACTAGACGGGGCATTCCGTCGGGAGTCCCTGCGGAGTGGAGGACGGACCTGCGAGGGCTTTTCTTCTGGTTGTGACGGTGGAGCAGGGCAGAGGGACGAGGCAGGGAGCAGGTACGTGGGTCGGCACGCGTCTGCGTAGCGTCGCCCCCCGTTGGTGGGGTTGTGGCATGGCGCGGCTATACCCTACAATGCTACTGTATGTGTGATTTGTGTGTGGGTAGGAATGACTCCGCTCAGATGCTCCCCTTGGTGGTTGATGCTCCTCTGTGCAGCTGCTGTGTGCGCAGGTACCACACGCACACACACACACACACACACACACACACACACATACCTCTAAGCATGGAAAGCATAAAGATTTAGATACACAATGCCATTATTTTTGCCTCAAACAATCACATATATGTGTGTGTGTGTGCGTGTGTGTGTGCGTGTGTGTGTGTGAGCAGGTGTGTTGGGCGCGGAGGAAGAGCGGGAGGAGGGCGCGTCCCAGAACGAGGTGTGCCGCCACCCGTGCGAGGAGCTGGTGGGGGTCATGACTGAGATCCAGGGGCTCCGCGTCGTCACCAGCAACCTGATGGAGGACCTGAAGAGAGTGGTACAACACCCGCGCGTGCACACACACACGCACACGCACACACACACACATGCACACAGTAGGCTCAAGCAAACTCAACACACCATGCTCATATTTGGTTCGAAATTGATATTTGTGTGTGTTTGCTGTTATTTGGGTGTGTGCGTGTGTGTGCGCGCGTGTGTGTCTGTGCACGCTCAGACAGAGGAAAACGAACAGATGCGTACGGCCCTGGCAGACCTTGGCAACAGCACCAGCGCCAGTATTAGCGCCAGCGCCAGCAGTACCGGTACCGGTAACAGCAGCGGCGGCACCAGTGGTCCCGGTACCGCCAATAATAGCAGTAGCGGAGGCGGGGCTAACGATGTAGGCCGAGACAGGGACATCTGGTGCGTTCAAGACGGACGAGTGTACGAGGAGCGGGAACAGTGGAAGGTGGACAGCTGCACGTCCTGCACCTGCCAGGTCAGACTCCGCCATGCCTGCTGTGTGGGCTGTCCCGGCGGTTTAAGACACGTTGTTTTCTAGTGCCGAATAAAGTGTTGTTTTGAATGTGGATGCAAAGTTTGGGTATGTTCGTGTTGAAGAGAATAGTTGTGAAAAGTAGCCTATACTGTAGCGTAGTTGAATTCAGTCGGAACATTACAGTGTCTGATTTGTAAGATGTAGGCCTATATCGGTATAGCGATGAGGTAATAATACATTTTCGGTGTCTATGTAAATCAATCAGATTATCGAATAATCTGACCCAATGCGTTTGGAATCGTTATGATTAATATGTTTACCGCTAATCGTAATTTTTTTAAATGTCAGATAGAGTAGATTCATCACAAAAACATGGTAACCAATTGGAAAATAGGAGAATAACCCTCATAGTAAAATAGCCACTTGTTATTTATACAATAAAAAAAGAAGATTTTAGAAGATTCAAGACTCAGGGGCCAGTTGTCATTTTCCCGTCCAGCGCCCACATTGTAAATAGCAATAGCACTTGCTCCCATCTGTTGGGTGTGTTGGTCTTAAAACGAGGTGTGGGCAGGCGAATTGTTGCAGCGGAAAGCGATTGCGCAACAAAATTCATTTCACTCCTACTTTAAGTGCGCATCAAGATAGTAATATGCGGCTACATAGGCAGTTGCACAACGCGCTTACACTCACACACAGGGACGCGCAGCAGCGCACAAACATGCAAAATATTAAAATAAAGATTGCAATGTGAAAGATTATTATTGTGCAGATCAAGATATTCTATCCGGCTGGAATCTTTGCTGTTGCAGTAGATCTTCTCGCGCGCTTTGACTTCGTTCACGGGCAGATTCGGATTATTGCATGTTACGCCCAAAACACACCTAGAAATAATCAAGATACTAAAGTACAATCCTTTTGAGTCACGCGCCTAGAGCTGCGATCATTTTTTTGCGCCCGTGCACTAACGAATGTGGATTGCATGTGGACACATGCACTTGCGCCATGCGCTTAGAGCCCACACTGTTTCACTCTTAATCTGTCCTCCTTGTCTTCTGTTCACAGGATAGAAAGGTTGTGTGCCAGCAGGAGTCCTGTCCGCCTGTGTTCTGTGTCAACCCTGCCTTTTTCGACGACGAATGTTGTCCAGTGTGTTTGGGTGAGTCTGCACCCATGTCACATCAAGCACTGTATGGATAGAAGAGCCTATGTACATGGTTAGAATTACGGTAGAGGTTCTGATGAGTTCTAAAGGTATACTAAAGGTTCACATACTTTCTCCAGCCTAAACAGTAAATAAGCACTCAGTAAAGACATTTATAGTATACATTTGTATATAGCAATCATTATGTCGGAATCTATTATAATTACTTTAATAAACATTGTACTTCACCATTTTATCCAGCGGCTAAAACAGAACAGCATGTTTAGAGACTCCTAATATGTCCTTTATTCTGTACAGAAATCTGTAATAGTAAAGCTTGTGTGTAACTTGTGTTTGGGGAGACAGTGGCACAGGGGGTAGAGCAGGTCGTCTGGCGTTCAAAAAGCCACTGGTTCGATACCTTCTGTCTAAGTGTCGAGGTGTCCCTGAGCAAGACACCTAACCCTAACTGCTCCCGGTGTGTTGGATGGCGCCTTGCATGGCAGACACCACGATCGGTGTGTGAATGGGTGGATGTGAGGCAATGATGTACAGCGCTTTGGGTGGCCTGTTTGGTACCAAAAAAGCACTATAAAACAACTAGTAGTATTAGACAATTTCAAGTACACTAAAACCTCCTATTTGCATGGTATTTCCATGTAGTGTGATCCATATTATCTTATGCACTTTATGTCTGTTGTATGTATTTTTGGCAGCTTTAATGTCCAAGACAAATTTCCTTGGGGACAAATAAAGTACAGTAATTTTTATTCTTGAGTCTGAGCAGAAAAATGTGCATACAACGTGTGCATACAACGTGTGCATACAACGGCCATCTTTGGCGTTACGGACATCTCCCATAGAGTTCTATTCAGGATTATTGAAGTGCACTGTCTCTTCTATAATGTCTCTGGAGGAACTAACCGTAGCAGAAGACGTAGCTCCATTTTGAGAAACCAAAAAGCACGTGATTGGACAGAAGTTCACACATACACACAATCACCGCACAACCACAACACTTACTTTTCACAATAATTTGTGAAAAGTAAGTCTCTTCCCCTAGTGGCCAAGAAAATCCTCAAAACATCACACACCATCCCTTTAATTTGTCCACCTGGCATCTACTGACCATCCTGGAAGGGAAATTGGCCATTTCCAAATTTTCTGAAAATTATTTCTTTTGTGGAATTTTTCCTTTGGGAAAGTGAGTTTTGTTCCCAAACCCACATTGTGAAAAGCAGACGTGAGAAGCCCTTTTGAGAATGTATGACTAAGGGCTGCACAAATAATCTTGACTTGGCCAAAGGGCTCACAAACCTCTTCTCATGCACATAGAGGACGAAGCGGGCTGGTCCCCGTGGTCCGAATGGACCGACTGCTCGGCCACGTGCGGCCGCGGGACGCAGCAAAGGGGGCGCTCTTGTGACGGCACCTGCACCGGACCCTCCGTTCAGACCCGCAGCTGCATGCTGACTAAGTGTGACCGCAAGGGTACGACACCATCACGCTTTCTCCAAATGTCTTAGTGTCACGACCTGCTCTGTTTAAGAGACTTATTGAGCGTGCCTTGTCTTAAGGGAGCAGGCTAAATGTCTCTGGACTCCATATATCTGTAACTGCAGGCTGAAAGAAAGGGATATCAGGCATTGTAAGTTAAAAGTATGGAAATGTCGACATAATTTGGAAGCCAGTGGTAGCCAGTGTGAAATCCCCCTGGCTCTGAGTCTGTCCTACATTAGCAGGAGCCAAAGGATTTATGAAAGTATTGCTGTTGGGATGAAGCAAATGAAGCGAGCCCGCAATAAATGGGGCTTCCACGGTGGTCAGGTCTTTTACATGAGCTTTTTTATTCCAGCGCGCGCTGAAGGGAGCTGGGGTCTGTGGTCGCCCTGGTCCGCGTGTACCACCACATGTGGGGAGGGCTTCATCACACGGGTTCGCCTCTGCAACAACCCTCCGCCACAGAGGGGCGGTAGAGGGTGTCAGGGCGACAGCAGGGAGACCCAGCCCTGCAACAACACACACTGCCCCGGTGAGTACATAGATAAGATAAGTACCGCTAACTAGCTAGCTAGATAGCATAATTACACCCTACCAAACGGCTAATTGGTCCTTGGTGTGTGTGTAGTTGCCGGTGGCTGGGCGACCTGGTCTGAGTGGTCAGTGTGTTCAGCGTCGTGTGGGAGGGGTCTGTGGAGCCGCCAACGGGAGTGTGCTAACCCTGCCCCCCAGCACGGAGGCCGGATGTGTGCTGGAGACACTGTGGACTATGATGTGTGTAACAGACAACCCTGCCCTATAGGTGAACCCTGACCCCAAGTGTCTATGACCTTACTGGTGTTAGCTAGAAGCTAGCTAGCAGGTGACCTTGTTGACAGCTAGGAAACCTCTCAATCCTGTAGGGAAACCTTTAGCATTTGAAGTGACCTCATAAATAAAATGATTCTAATAATATCATCGAATAACAACTGTGCAGACTGGCAGGGAGATTTAGACCACATCTACATTTCGATAATTTTAAATCTAACTCAAACCTGGGTTGAAATGTGATTTACCTGGGTTATATGACATTAGATTACATAAAAGGAACCTGCAAGGAGAGTTTGAACTTTTTCTCTCTTTTTATGTTTTATTATAGAATAATGCCATTGCTAATGGCCCAATTTCTGAATAGATTTAAAAGAAGACTTGTGTGTATGTACGTTTGTGTGTGTGTGTTTTTGTGTGCATGCGTGCGTGCGTGCGTGCGTGCGTGCATGTATTTTGTGTGCATGTATTTTCAGACAACTGTGAGTTGCTAAGGCCATGTTTTCCCAGTGTGTCGTGCACATCAATCGGCGATGGCTCATGGGAATGTGGGCGATGTCCCGTCGGTTTACATGGCAATGGCACTCATTGTGAAGATGAGAACGAGGTAAACCACGGACGCGCGCGCGCACACACACACACACACTGGCACGCACTCGCATACAATGTAAAGTTGCTTTGTCCGTAAGTACATCATCATCTCTGTCTCCCCAGTGTGAGGTGGAGGGGGTGTGTGTTACAGAGTGCGTGAACACAGACCCTGGCTTCTACTGTCTGCCGTGCCCCCCTCGCTACAAAGGCACCCAGCCCTACGGTCTCGGACTGCGGGAGGCGGAAAACACCAGACAGGCATGTTCATAAGAACAGAATTACCTTTGCTGCTGATTACGTTGTTGGATTTTTCTTCCCAATGCTGTTTTGTGTTGCCGTAGGTCTGTGAGCCTTACAATCCGTGCAAAGACAACTCACACGCGTGTCACAAGCATGCTCGGTGTGTGTTTCTGGGGCTGGCGTCCGAGGTGCTGTACAAGTGCGTGTGCGCCGTGGGGTTCGCTGGCGACGGCTTCCTGTGCGGGGAAGACTCGGACCTGGACGGCTGGCCCAACCACGGCCTGGCCTGTAAACAGAATGCTACGTACCACTGCTACAAGGTAGCATGCTCACGTGCACACACACACGCACGCACACACACGCACACACACACACACACACACAGAATCATCAAACCCCCGTCACGCTATAGAAAAAGATGTAAGGGACTTTAATGGTACCTGCATTCCTACATTACATTCCTACATTTATTGCTCTTATATTTGAGACCAATTCTTTTAATCCATACAGTAATTCCTGTATTTTATTGTGATCTGGTGAAATATTAACAATCAACAACAACAACAACAACAATCACTCATTCGTTTTCTAATTAAACTAATATCAAGAAACTGTTGAAATTGTATTAATATTTCGGGAACAATCACACTTTATTTAGGGCCCCTGGAGACCCACACAGGTGTCTTGAGTTGAGCTGACTAATGATTTCCAATACTAATCCAATCTGTGCTGATATGCATCTGATTGGCTAATAACTGTGATGTGTTCTAGTCAGATGGCATTCGCCTAAACTGTAGTGTGATCTGCTGCAGGACAACTGTCCCAGAGTGCCCAACTCTGGCCAGGAGGACCTGGACAACGATGGACAGGGAGATACTTGTGACCCTGATGACGACAACGATGACATCTTGGATGAGAGGGTGAGAGTGGGAGATGATGAAGACTGGTCACATGTGAATTTGTATGACTGTATAGTTCATATAGTGCAGAATCGTTCAGGCTTCTACTTTTTACATTTTGTTTGTCATGTGTACGTTCAAACGACTTCATCGGGCATATGAACCAGTGTGTTAAGAAAGTATACAAGCGCACCTACATGCTCCTAAATGAAATATGTCAAAAATTATCATCAATTTATTCAGTAGCTAATAACACAACACAGTCTTTTTAGTCATTGCAAATAAATGAAAACATGTAAGCAACTGTCTTGTGTGTTTGTGTGTGTGTGTGTGTGTGTGTGTGTGTGTGTGTGTGTGTGTGTGTGTGTGTGTGTGTGTGTGTGTGTGTGTGGTAGGACAATTGTCCGCTGGTGTACAACCCCCGGCAATTTGATTCCGACCTAGACGGGATAGGGGATCGCTGTGACAACTGTCCGTTCGACATCAACCCGCTGCAGACAGACACGGATGACAACGGCGAGGGAGACGCCTGCAGCATCGATATCGACGGAGACGGTAACCTCATACTCAAACTACCACATCAATTTTGCGGAACTCCATTATGTATGCCTGTCTCGGTTTCTCCAGAGGTTCTGAACGACCGTGATAACTGTCCAATGACCTACAACACTGACCAGAGAGACACAGACCTGGATGGGGTGGGAGACCAGTGTGACAACTGTCCTCTGCTACACAACCCGTTGCAGGTAGACACGTGCATCACATTTGCAAGGTTCATTCCCGCGGTTTTGATACCGTGTCCTGTCTTTCCGGTCAAGAAAATGATATGCTAAGGACCAGGACAGAAACCACTGTTTATACAAAAAATTCAACATTAATTCAACACAATTGTCACGGGTGTTTGGTGCAAAGCGCAGGCGCAGACGAACGGAGAACACAAACAGGTATGTGGCGTGAACGCTAGCGTGTAGCGTGAGTGTCAGCTCGGCGTTTATTCAACATAGGAAAGAATACAAGTGGCAACAAGCCAGCGTTCAAAACATGAAAGGACACAAAACCAGGGTAACAACAATAACCAACGGTGTGAAGCACCACCGGTGAAGCTTCACAAGCCCCAGGTGCACAGATGACCTGATGCCGGGCCGGTGTGCGGCTGCGGTGCGCGGGGCATGAGGGAGGCAGGGAGCCCGTGCGTACAGTAGTGCACCAGCGTTCTCCATCGGGAGGAGAGGCGGGGGCACGTCGCCGGACGAGCCCCCGGACGTGACCACAATAGGGTATTGAAGTTTTGTAGAACGTTTGACTATTTTTGTTTCTTACCTTGATATATACGTCTATAAATGGAGCAAACCTAGCCCTACATCTCACTAAAATAGGGAGCAGGTGGAAACTAATTGAAATAGAACACTCCAACTGGTAAGCAGTGGACCAATCCACCCTGTGGGGGGGTCTGTTCGTTTGGGTTTTTCTCTCTTGCTTGTTGATGTGGGTCTATCGCACTTAGTGTACCTTTACCTGTGCCTGTAGTTTGACTCAGACAACGACCTCGTAGGGGACATGTGTGACAATAATGAAGACATCGATGAAGATGGTCACCAGAACTCTCTGGACAACTGTCCCTACATTGCCAATAGCAACCAGGCCGACCACGACGATGATGGGAAGGGAGACGCCTGTGACCATGACGACGACAATGACGGCATCCCTGACGACCGAGACAACTGCAGGCTGGTACCCAATGGGGACCAGCTGGACTCTAATGGTAAAATATTACTCATGCATCAACCTGTGGTATGCCATCAGTAATGCTCAAATACCATTCTAAATGTGTTGGAGCCTATAGATCCATTCTTAAGCCAAATGCACTTCTGAGCGCCAATGGATGGTCTTAAAAGGAGGTGTGGTCGCTCGCATTGTTGGCGCATTGCTATTTCGAGGCAGCGGAAAGCGATTGCACGATTGACCAACACAAACCTAACCTGAAGTCAGTGGCGCAGTATTTCAGTATTTCAAGATATCAAGCTAGCAGGCTAATATGCGCCTAAATTGGCTGGTGCACAACGCGCTTACACTCTGCTTGTTACACACACAGGGACGCGCAGTACCACACAAAGATTAAAGAAAGATTACAACGTGAAAGGTTATTATTGTTATTTGATCCGGCTGGAATCCTGCTGTTGACGTAGATGGTCTTGCTCGCGGGCTTTCACTTGGCGCACAAGCAGATCAGTTTCCTCTGCAGAGAAGCATTTTTTCTTTCTACAGTTTGATTAAACAATTTGGTTACCCTTTTTACTTCTTCTTAGTTCTTTTGATGATCCCCCCACCATATGCTTAACTTACGCATAGGAAATTATTATTCACACATGTATGTCTGAGTGGTCTATCCAAAATTGTATTGTACAGTTGTTACATGTTGTTGTATACTTGCATGCAACACAATAAGCAAACAGCAATACACATTAACCCATCTTAGGGGTGTGATGCCATCAGTATTGATTATAAGTCTATTTCTCTGAACATTGCACTTCAGGTGACGGATATGGAGACGCGTGTCTCGATGACTTTGACAATGACAGCATCCCCGACTACATAGATCCATGCCCGGAGAACCAGGATATCGGGTCCACAGACTTCCGTAAGTTCCAGGTAGTTCTGCTGGACCCACAAGGGACCACCCAATCGGACCCCCTCTGGGTGATACGCAGCCAGGGCACTGAGCTCATGCAGACCGCTAACTCCGACCCTGGCATCGCGCTCGGTGAGAACCAAACAGAATGACTCACCTAGGTTAATGAAGGGGAAAATCCCAAACAAACTCTCTAAAATGTGTCATGGAATGTGTATGTATTTCCTGGGGACATTTTGGCGACAGGATACGACAAGTTCAGCGCAGTGGACTTCAGCGTGACGTTTTACGTTAACACCAACCGTGACGACGACTACGCAGGCATAGTGTTTGCCTACCAGTCCAGTCAACGTTTTTATGTGGTCATGTGGAAACAGGCGAGTAGGAAATGTTTGACATACTTTTTACATACTTAATATATACTTAAGATATTTATCATTTAACTCCTATAAACTCCCAACCCTCATCCCTATGTGAGGGCAGGTATCTCAGGCCTACTGGGAGACGAAACCCTCCAGAGCGTTTGCCACAGCTGGGGTCTCCATTAAAGTAGTCAACTCTACCACCGGCCCCGGGGAGTACCTGCGCAATGCCCTGTGGCACACTGGAAACACCAGACACCAGGCATGGCTTTAATCACTAACCACTTGCGCCTAGCATGTTTCCATGACCTCATCTGCTGTACTGCTCTGTACACAACATTGGGGACTTTCCCCTTTCCTTGAAAAACACCGGGTTATTCAGGGGATGCCCTTAGTGTAATGAAGGTAAGAATAGTTAAAGGTCCACCAAGCGATGTTTATAGACATGAATTATGCCTGTGTGGTCTTAAATGTGTTTTAAACCATGTAGCCTTTTTGGAGGTACAGAATGAGGTACTTTTTCCTACATACTGTAGCATGGGTGCCCCCGCAATGGAGGTCGGCGTGTTCGGTGATACGCTTAGCGTATGCTCTGCTTCATCTACACAGTAGGTGTAGGTGCATGTTAGACCTTTTAGAGGTGGATTTTGAACACTTTTTTTATTTATTGTGGTCCGAAATAGCTTAGCTTGACAAAACAGGTCGCGCAGAGCAAGAGACAATCTGTCGCTAGTCAATTGCGAGTTTAACAAAATGTTAGTGCCGAAAGACTCGTGAAATAATTATTAACTCACCACTGTTTGATGCAAATGGGGTATGGCAGCGGACAACTTTGCAGCGTTCCCCTTCTTTCAGCAGAAGGACTGTGGTCCCAGTGAGCTAAGGAATAAAAACATTGGATGAATGAAAACATCCTGGAGGCTTGGAATAACATCGGCTGCTCGATGAATCCCTGATGTTGCATGCTAAAGAAAGGACTAGGACATAGAGAAAAAACACCAGTCCCTTGGAACACAGCCTATTGGGTAATAAGCATGGACAGCCTAATGGGTAATAGGTTGTGTGTCAACATCAGTGACTGGTGATAATAGACATTGATAAGGGGGAAGGTTTACACAAATGAAAGTAAATCTTTTTTGAAGACCACGTGATAGATGAACATCACTGACAGCCAGGTAGTCATGATGGCAGTGATGTATTCACCTAATGGATTTTTCCAGCAGAATACTGCACTATGTCACAAGGCCAAGGTTATCCTCGAATGGTTCCACAAACATGGCAATTCAGCTCAATGCAGAGGCCTGCCCAGCCGCCAGACCTCAATCCAATTTGGGCAATGAGATGGAACAGGCTATTTGTGAAAACCTGCTAGGAGCCAACTCAAAACAACTGTTTAAAGCATTGCAGTCACTGTGGGCCAGAGTTCCTAGAGAAGGATTTCAACACCTAGTTTAGTCTACACCAGGATGAATTAAGGCTGTTTTCAGGGAAAACAAAGTGCAACAAAATATTATAAGGGTGTCTCTAATGTTTTGTACACTTTAGCACTGAACAATTTGTAATTGCTAGTTAATGGATTACATAAGAAATGTGCTTTTATTCTATTATCACACTGACGATTGGGTACATTGTATATGTGTGCGTGTGTGCATGTGTGCGTGTCCTAGGTCCGAACACTGTGGCACGACCCCAACAAGATTGGCTGGAAAGCCTACACGGCCTACCGCATACACCTCATCCACAGACCCAAGACAGGATTCATCAGGTACCATGACAGTCCTACATGTAACTGCAGAACTTCACAACTGTACCAGTTCACACTGTTGGAGTTTGGCTCTACAAGTTTCATGTCACACACTGAGTCTTAAACACAGCCAATAATGGAGATGATTTTCTCACTATTAAAATTTAAATGTAAGAAGTTATAAGGTCTGATAGTCCAAAGAGTCCGTATTTGTTAATGTGAAACTATAAACCAGGATTCTAGTACTGAAATGAAATTGTGAATTACAATGAATTATTTATTAACTACTAACCTGCTGCTCTTTACATGTTCCTTCCACTATTACCTTATGATATTAGTGAATAGTGAAACGAAGAAAACGTAACAGATTTTCGCATGACGGGGCACATTGCCGTCAGATATATTTCCCCATTATCAAAAAAAGGGCTCTTTTGAATGCGTGGGAACGCTCATACATACCGTGGCTTTCGCTGGGAGCCACAGCTGTAGCTAGCTTTGTGATTGTGGTCGTGTTAACCGGTGTGGTTAAGTAGTGCCGTGTACATGTCTGTGGTTAGTAGCTGATTGTATACTGGAGCTTTTGTGCGCCCCCTGCAGGGTGGTGGTCTATGAGGGGAGGGACATACTGTCCGACTCAGGGCCGGTTTACGATCACACTCTGGCTGGAGGCCGACTGGGAATGTTTGTCTTCTCTCAGGAACACGTGCTCTTCTCAGACCTCAGATATGAGTGCAGAGGTGAGACACAATATAAATTATAACATATTTATAACCCCTCTATATAAGTTATCGAATCCCGTATTGGTACTTATAGTCCTTATTGAGGCTTGCTTCATTACTTACTTTCTTTACTCATTTACTGTGTCTGAACGCAAGAGTAGACATTTGGTTAATATTCAAGTCATAAGTTAAGTTAAGTTAAGTTAAGTTAGGTTAAACATTATTTGGTCCCTGTGGGGATATCAGTCCACTTGATTTGACCCCTTCTAACAAAATGTTTACAGATTCAATTGCATTAGTTTCCAATGAACGATATAAACAAACAGATTTCCATAGTGGAATCAGGCATTTTGAACCCCACCGTATATACACTATGTATTGCGTTTTTTAGCAATGCAACACATCTGCAAATGTAATGATTGCATTTGTGTTAGTCCCAAGTGCACAAGAAGAAGCCATTGTAGCCATGTTCCACCCTAGAATGTCTTGCGTGATTCTCCAAACACGTGTGGGATTGGCTAGTTCCCAATTGCAGTAAGCATGTATGAAAAAAAAAACCTGATCTGTTTTTCCTCTTTTCCTCCACAGATAACTGAGTTGTTGCAAGGCAGAAGAATTTTACATTTCCATTATCGCCCTTTGGACGTTCCAAGACAAAGATGAAAAGAGAATCGGGGGAGGAGAGAGAGAGAGAGAGAGAGAGAGAGAGAGAGAGAGAGAGAAAGAGAGAGAGAGGACAATAAAATCAATTCATTCATTGCAATCATTAGTTGTTTTCAAAATCTTTTAGCTTTTATATACTTGCACTTTTACACTGGCTTTGATTGTCTCAGTTGATTTTCTCAATATGCCTTTTATTACATTGTCTTTCTGAAAACTGTAAATACTTATTTATTGCACAATGTAGCCAATTGAAAGTGTGGAGGGCAAATATGAGAGAGTGGGTTGATATTGCTAAAACACTTTGCAGTTGTCTTGCTAAGAGATACGAGAACAGGCCTAACAAGCTCCAGGGATGAGAAAATGTAGTTATCTTACCCCCTCTAGTGGTAAAATGAATAACTGACGGCATAATAACTGGGATGGGAATGATATAACGTAAAGGCAAAATTAGGCTACCGATAGGTTATGTATGAAATCGGATTCAAAGTCATAGTCCTGCTAACGGTTTGTAATACATTGGTCGATTTTTTTTGACGATAGACACTTTCTCATGTCTCATATTTGGAAATCAACTCAATAAAAACGAAACGACAAAAAAGTAGTTTTAATTAATTATTTTATTGTGTTTTTTTATAATAATTTGTACTGTATTCAAAGCACCTAGGACACATTTTTTAAGTGTATTATCATTCTGCTTGTGACTGTAAAATATAGGTTTGACCTTGCAAGCCCGGGGAGAGTAATTCTTTGTCATGACTCAAAACACAAACTTGTTGAACTAGTTGGGCGTGGACGTGATTGGAGTGTAGCCTACTGTATAGCGAAAATGTCTTTGTCCACACAGAAACACCCGCGCACACGATCTACCTGGTCCGGTGAATTGCCAACGTCACCACCCTCCTCTTACAGGTCTGGGAGAATGAGGAAGACGAACGCAAAACATCGACACAACAGCGAGTCAGAGTATACTGGTACTGTAAAGTACATTATGAATGGCCTATGAAATCTACAAAGATCTCTGCCTATAGTAAATAATAGAACATTTGAGATAGATTTCGAAGAGATTTGTAGGGATGATGCGCGGTGAGAACTGGTGCTCTCTGATGCTGGAGCGACACCGGGCAGCCTTTAGTTTCGCACTGCTGGTCGTTGGCTATATCCTCTATTTGCTGATCGGCGCTGGCATCTTCTCCGCCGTCGAGCTTCCCTACGAGCAGAAGCTGCGACAGGAGCTTAGAAATGCCCGTGAAGAGTTTCTGAAGGAGAACGGTTGTGTGTCTGACGAACGCCTGGAGGAGCTGCTGGCCCGGGCGTTGCAGGCCAGCAATTATGGAGTATCGCTGCTCGGTAACGTGTCAGAACTCAACTGGGACTTTGTGTCTTCCCTGTTCTTCACCAGCACTGTCCTGACCACCACAGGCGAGTTAAAGACTAACTGCTTTGTTAGCCTACAGGCTAGCTAGGGACATTTGAATGGTCCAGCTGATCACTGTACTGTAGGCAAATGAGGCCTGTTCTACTTTGTCTTGGCCTACGAGTTTGAACTCTCCCACACTTCCTTTTTTCCCTTTTTATTATTGTTGAATAGATTAGCCTATTTAGTAGATAGATACCATGGCTAATCATTACAGTTGTCTGTTTGTGTATGTTAGGTTATGGCCACACCGTCCCTCTTTCCGATGGAGGTAAGGCCTTCTGTGTCTTCTATTCGCTCTTCGGCATCCCCGCCACCCTCCTCTTCCTCTCAGCCGTGGTGGAGAGGATCATGGCCGTCGTGACCCGCCGCCCGGTATCTTACTTCCACCGTAGGTGGGGCATGTCCCGGTCACGGCTGGCCACCATCCACGCAGCCTGCCTCACCTTCATCATGGCTCTTCTGCTCCTCTTCATTCCCGCATGGCTCTTCATTGTGGTGGAGAAGGAGTGGAGCTTCCTCGAGTCTCTGTACTTCTGCTTCATCTCCCTGACCACCATCGGCCTCGGCGACTACGTCCCTGGGGAGACGCACGGCACAGACCCCATCCCTCACAGACAGCTGTACAGGGTGGCCATCACAGGTGAGACACTATTACTTTGATTACAACATTAAAGCTGCAGTCCCTAACATTTTTATCCTAACAAACGTCTGTTTGATTGCCATTTGTGTTTAACTGAGGTAATATAAATATAACTGAGTCTATACTCAGTCATGAAAGCCTTTTTATTTGCCGTTGTGAAACAAATTCAAACTGCAAATAGCAGTGCCTGGTGTTTGGTATACAGCAAATGAGTATATACATTACTGTAAATGAGATATATGCCCCATTTGACCTCATGAACAATCTGCAAGTTTTCAACCTGTAGATGGTGCTTTCCTTCAACACAATTTTGTGTTTGGCTACACTTTAACATCCCTGTGTGTGTGTGTGTGTGTGGTCCACAGCCTACCTGCTGGTTGGCCTGATCTGTATGCTGGTGGTTCTAGAGACGTGCTGTGAGCTTCCACAGATGAAAAGCTTGAGACAGAGGTTTTACACAGAGAAAACCAGGGATCTGGACTCTGAGACCACCACCATTATATATCGGGATCAACTGAAGGATGAACTAGCCGACAATGTGAACCCCATAGCAGAGCAGCAACCAGTTATCTCATCGGTATCAGAGCAGGCCGCCTCTCTCCGACAGAATGGAAAGCCGTCCAATTCAACGCCTTACATCCAAGCACCAACCTCGAACCACAGTTGACATAGACTGTTCCAGAGACTTTTGCTTATAATTTTGTTTATAATCAGTGGAACTGATTAAGGAAGTTGCTTTTAAGAAAGTTAGCAAGTGCTCAGTTCTAAGTGAGTGAGTATGTGTGGGTGTTTATTTTGTGTTTAAAGGATAATTCTGGCCAGTTTCAATCTGAACCTCATTTTCCCCATCTCCGCTGATCCTGTTTATTGTCTTTGATTAAAGACTGGCATTGGTTCATCAGAACCTCTCACCACTGTATTTAGATGGACAAACAGCCCTGTACCATACATCTAATGAATACTGCACAGAACTGCTCTGTAGGTAACGTCAGATTTGTGATGCAGATGTTTTTACAACTATATCAAACCAGTTTTATTGTTGACATTCCCGCAATGCGTGTGCATGAGCTGCCGGAAAATATGAAGAAGGAAATAAGCATCAAAACTGAACCTGAATTGAATCATGCTTTTCTAGTGATATCATTTAAACTTACAAAGTGTCATGTATTAGTATGGTATCAAGTATTGGTATAAAGCAATTGAATCTGAGTCTTTTTAATGATTGGAAAACAGGATAACAGAAAAATGAGGTCCAGATGATTCTTTAAGTGACACAAGCACAGCAAACAATAGAAGCTTAGTCAATTAATCACTGAGTCAAAAGAGTGCGCCCAATAACAACCGACGGTCAACAGAAAATGGTAGCACCACCCTAGATACAATTTTCCTTGCTGATAAGGGGTTATATTTCTTAAAGAGAGGAAGGGTTGTGCTTCCTAACGGAGGGAAACCATACAGCTACAGCTTCCTGCTAGTGCTGTAATTCTTGGGATCTGAATTCTTCTAGTGTACTCGAGGGATTCCTACTCCATAAAGAAATTATCTATGGGTATATTTGCATAGGAAAATTGCCCTCCTGGGGCTAGTTGTGAATACAGCAGTAAGCCAGGTTTTTAAATTAAAGCAATGTGTTTTTTCCTGGTTTGCTGATAGTAAATGATGGCGGCTTCCTGGTGGAATCTTCAAATGCTTGAACTTTTGATTTTTGTTTTCAATCTCACCACTAGAGGGCAATACAGTCACGGATTACGGTTTGGATCAGCTTCAGTTGAGGTGCATATCCAATTCTATTTAGAAATTTGGTTTTGGAGATTGCAGGATGACCCAGTGATGGAATGCGGGGGAAAAACCCTCGAAAGATAAATGATGACAGTTTGATGACAGATCATTTCCCGCCTCCAATGTTTAACGGAATCAATACACCTCCAAAGATAATTTAATTGAACTAATATAGTTTTTATGTTGCTTATAAGTCTTTAAATACCTCTGTATTGTATACATTTATTTACTGTAATAAATGTTTCTCTGTATAAACATAAAATAAACTGTATAATGAAGCCATTTTTGCATTTGTATTTGGTATACAAATTCATCCACGACAACTGAGCCAATATATATTTTAATATAAACGTGGGAAATTTTATTTCTATTGTCTTAACCTTATAATTAAGACACAAACATGCAGACATGTGGGCATACACTCAATACTCTCTCTCAACACACGTGCACACACACACACACATACAAACAACAGAGTGGCATTGTGAATAGGGAGACTGTCCTTTAAACCGGAAAGCAAGCTTTAAATCAAAGCTCCCGTGACAGCAGTCATCCGCCCTGCCAATGTCCTTGAGCAAATAATATCCATTAATATCCATGAGAGCTGCATGGTGACCTCTGACCTCCTGGAACAATAAAAAAAAAAAGACAAGATTTCCCTTTTGGGATCAACAGGAGGTCTGTGTCTCTCACGCGCGCACGCACACACACACACACACACACACACAGAGACACTACTCGCACAAACAAACAGCGTCGCTCCAACGTGTTCATATGACGTGCGGCTGAGTGGAGCAGCGTGGCCACAAGATGAAGCGCAGGCTGAGGATGAGGATGACGACGAGCAGCAGTGTGATGACGGTCATGAGGGAGACGTAGCCGGCGTGCGGTAGGGGGGGCGAGCTGGGCGCCTCTGCCGGGATCATGTTGGTCAGGTTCAGCATGTAGCCCAGCGTCCAGCCTGCGTCACTGTTTTTGATCTGCACACATGGCAGGGGGGAAGAGGAAACGCCTATCACATGCCATAAGGGTACTTGTGGCGTCCCGCAGGGTTCTGTCCTAGGCCCTCTGTTGTTCTGTACTCATACGAGGAAACGCATATCAACTCGAGCTGTTTCGGCCCTGACCTTCTTATCATACATCGACCGCCCCGACGGAATACACCGTGTAACTCACGGTAATCTGACCTCAGAATACCATAAGGCAACTTGTGGCGTCCCGCAGGGTTCTGTACTAGGCCCTCTGTTGTTCTGTACTCGTATGCTACCAATGGGTGATGTCGTACGTACATATGGCATTATCTTTCATTGTTATGCTGATGATACCCAGCTTTAATTGTCTATGAGTGATGCAGAGACACTAATTCATGCGTTCATATCATCAAGTCCAGGCTACTGTAATGGCCTACTCTCCGGCCTTCCGAGAACGAACATCAAAAGTCTTCAGATGGTGCAGAATGCTGCTGCCAGAATGACTAGAACTGACTAGAACTAGAAAGTCTGACCATACTGTATAACTCATTTCCTTGCTGATCCCCATTGGCTACCAGTTTATCTCAGATGTGACCTTAGGATCTTTACGTTTACCTATAAAGAAATACATGGATTGGCACCGTCCTATTTAACTGAACTAGTGATACCATACAGTATGTACCATCTCGAGCCTTACTCTATGCACTTTAAAGGTCAGCCAGATATGCATGTGTTCCAGGCTGGTTGGTGGGAAGGGAGTGGGCTGTGAGCTACTGACCTTCTTAATGTATTTGATGCTCGAGTAGCTCTCTGCGGTGAAGTTGTAGCCCTCCGTCAGCAAGGTTATGATGTAGGTCCCAGAGAAGCAGTACTCCGCCAGATACTTCATCTTCACATTGCTGTGCTGCTTCGCCAACTGTTGGGAGAACAGTTTACAGAACATCAGGCTTCAGTGCAACAGCAATGTATAGAGATAAAACATAGACTGATGTGTGCGCATGTGTGTGTGTGCATTTACTGTATGTGCAAGGATGTGTGTGTGTCTCATACTTTAATCAGTTAATCAGAGACCTACCATCAACCAGGGAGTGGAGCAGAAGTTTGCTAACTTTTCTTTAACAAGGTGGAGAGGTGTGGATGTGTCTGTCAGATTAAGGAAGTTCATCACAAAGTAGTAGGCAGAGAAGGCCTGCGGAGGAAGGGAGGGCCAGTCAAGAGGTTATTCAGACAATGTTTCACCTTTCCGCTTCATAACCAGACCAAATTTGACACACAATCAACGTATTTATCTTGAGATACCGACTATGGCATTGCTAATGAATACAGCCGTTTAACAGCTTAGAGTCTGTCTCAGGATATAAGGGAAAGTGATGGAAATGAAGGGGAAATATTCAGGGAGGTTATGACGGCAGTGTTTGGGAAAACACTTTCCCATTTGAACATGTCATTATCGCTGTGTTGACAAAGTCTGTCTATTCATTTAGTCATTATAAATACAAGGCATATATTGTCAGTGAAAAGGCCAAGAGTTCAAATTCCAGGACACATAAGATAATAGGACATTTTAGGTGGGGAATCATGTTCTCTAAAAGTTAGTGTTGATGTCTACAAAGAAAGACATGCATCCACAACAGTAGAAATGCGCTTATTAAGAAGTAATTAAGAAGCTTTTACTAGTATCTGTAATAGCTTGTTGTATTGTATTGTATTTTTCAAAACAGTAATCTTTTTACATACATTCTTTATTGAGTATGATATTTATTTTGCTTTGAAATTAACAAATAAGCAAGCAGTTTGGAGCTAGAAAAAACTCCACCAATAAAATAGCAACAAAATGTATCAAAGATGGCCAATCAGGTCATAATGTCATGATTCACAACAAAATATATTGCTCACATTCACTCACAGTGTGTGTGTGTGTTACTCAATAAACAAAGTGCGTACTGTAAAACAGTTTACTCCAGAAAAGTAACTTTTACTCTAAGCACTTTTACTTGAGTTATTTTTTTTACATTACATTTTTTACACATACTATTACTTTCACCTGAGTAAAATTTCAGTCAAGTAACATTACTTGAGTAGGATAAGTCTTTCCACCACTGGCCCTTGCTGGGAGCTACTTATTGGATGTTACTGTTACTATTTATTTTGTGTTAGTTACATTAAAGAATATGCTCACCCCAAAAGGCCCCTGCACACCTGGCTGGAAGACCCCATTGAATGAGCACTGGCTGTATTGGCAGTTGCTGAAATTAAAGATATTTTTGATGACTTTCTGGCACTGCGAGAAATTTCCCAGTCCTGTATGGTTAAAGGCACGAGGATGGTTTTGGGGTTTCTCCTTTGACACGCAGGGGCTGTTATAGAGGTCAGAGTAGTTCCGTTCCATAATGTAGCCTGGGTAGAAACAAGGATCCAAAATCTTGTCTGGACCTAACTAGGAGAGAGAGAGAGAGAGAGAGAGAGAGAGAGAGAGCAGAGGAGTAAACATTAAATGCCTGCCAACATACTGTAATAACAACAATGAGTAAGTATTACCTTATACTCTACTCCTCCACCTACCCCAACCTCCTAGGCTCACACCACTCTCTACCCCTCCCCCTACAGCCACCTGCAATTTTGCATACAATTGTGTGTCAAACAGTGATTGAAATAGCGAGCTGGGGTGTAAATTTGGGGTTCTGGGTGCGCTGTGACCCAGTGGAAGTGTGAACCTTTGGGGTGGAACAGACAGGTAAGGCTGTCAGACAACTGCTCCAGGGGCCTACCTTTGTCTGCTTCGCCAGAGCCAACCGGAGGGCCTGGTCTTTACCGTAACACAGGAAGCTGTTAGTGTAGAGATTGTAGTCGTTGCCGTAGAGGCGAAAGTTCACCGAGTTGCTTGGCGACTCCGAGCCATCATACTCGTTGGACACAAAGCTTATCTGGGTGGAGGCTCCGCCCAGGTCCAGAGCGCCTCTGGTTTCCAAGCCCTGTTCCCCAGAAAGAGGAGAACTGAAGTCAATGGCAATGGGGCATTATGGGCATGACACAAGCAAGTACACACACACAAACACACACACAGCCACCTGTGTGAGGCGGTCATCCAGGTAGTTGACCGTGACCCAGCCAAAGGCACCCTCCTCCTGCCCACTGAGGATCCGGGCTCCCTGGTAGGAGAAGGGATAGGTTTGCAACGCTGCCTCCACGGCCTGGAAGACCTTATCTGACGCAGAGGCGTTCTCCATACTGCACACACACACCCAATACACACCCACACCCGCGCGCACACACACACACCCCACCCCCACACGCACACGCACATACATACACACACATGTTGGTAAAACTGATTAGAGGGGTCTATTTACGACCACAGGACATATCGGTAAAGCCAACGATAAACATTAATAACATTCAGACTTCGATTCGATCTGGTGGGTTTGGGCTTGATGCTTTTAGGGATTCACAGATGATTTTTCTTGATAAAATAAGTAAGTATGTAATTTAAATCTTTGCTGTCTTTAAAAAAGTGCATATAATATGATATAACATATACACTATACATAGTGTATAATATATCATATATAATAGTAGTGTGTATGTAAAATAATGTAGCTTAATACTATTTTTATGTAATTCGGTCAAGCTATTAAAATAAGTTGTTCAGAGCCCAGGGGAGTGGCAAGCTCTGTACCACTTCATTTTGGGGGGTCGTGGCTCAAAAGCCTTAAATACCAGCTTGTATTATACTCTATATATAATATGACTCTGTAATAAATGTACTGTTGTCATGTTAGGATCAGCTCTTAGAAGGTTTGAGGTTTGCTGGTATTTAGGCTGTTAGCAATTATTTTGTGGATTGATTGGTTCAGATAATGTATGTTGTAAAATGTAGAATGTTTGTTTGCTTACAATAACTGCTGTATGACCTATTCAGCTATTGTACTAAATGTAAGTCGCTTTGGATAAAAGCGTCTGCTTAATGTGCTTATATTTCTGAGTATCTTCTGTATCCATACCTTTAATAAAAAATAAAACAACACCTTCTATTTTCTGCTCTATCTTAGATCAGCACTTTGCTGGTATTTAGGCTGTTAAAAATTAATTTGAGGATTGAAAGGCATGTCAATAGGTAATGCATGTTGTGAAATGTATAATTTATAAGTTATAAATTAGTCCTGATGATATGCTGTTGTCATTATTCTGACAGAATGTTGCTTGCTTACGATAACAGGTGTATGACCTATTCAGCCAAGTGGCTTTGCGTAAAAGTGTCTACTAAATGCTGTAGGCTACATGTAAATATAACTGTAATCTGTATGCTGAGCTTGTATATGTTTACTATACTTTAGCAGCCTCATTCCAGCAGTTGCCCCCAGGTAAAGGGGGGTCTCCTGACGTCTACTTCTGGGGACCCATCCCACAGCCTCCTTCATACACTCCCTCAGGGACTCCCCTGCCTTAGAGGGATTGGCAGCATAACTGGAGATGCCTTTACCTGCAGCCATGGAAAACACAGCAGAATCCACCATCTATAGTCATTTTGGACTGACTGAACATTCTGTTTCGGTTGGTGTTTTTTTTTTTTTAAACATGCCCTAAACGTCACAACTGGGGCTTGTTTTACACAATGTTTTTTGGGTTAAATGATTTAAAGATTTAAAAATTAGTCCAGCCCCTTCTGCTCCCTTCAGACATCTGGACCATGTTTGAACACTTTTGAAGCTGAAGGAATTTTGGCCCCTTTTCCATTACAACTGGAAATGACTATAAAGGAGAACCTATTAAATACCTTGTGAAGAATGGATTTGTGTCAGAATTATATGAACCAAACAACAACATCACGGGTGAGGAGAAAATAGGAATATATAATTCAACTCTGAACTATCAAAGTTTAACGGTTCACAAAGTGGCAATAAAAGTTATCACAGCCTTATTTTTTTATGTGAACAGCCTGCATTCCTTCTCAGGCTATTGCTAGAAAGCAGAATTTCCTAGTAACCATGCTGTTAAAAAATAAATGAAGAGGGGAAGGTCAGAAAAGTGAGGGCTAAAAGTTATAAAAAAGATCACACACTGTCAACATGTATTAAACTTAACCTCTGGAATGCACAAGGAATGTGGCTAACATCAACACTTCAAAGACCGTTCTAGAGAGCCAGTGTTACTAGATATGTGTGAATAAAAATGCTTGACTAACGTAGACTGATTTATTACTGTTTTCAGCACATATTATATACATTCATGTCTGAATGTTTTTATGTGAGCATATATACACACAATATACTGTACAGTATATATACAGTAAATATACCCTGTATATATATATATATATATATATATATATATATATACAGCCATGGAAACAATTAAGAGAGACCCCTGCATATTTTTAAAAATACAATAATATAAATATAACTATAAGCAATATTTAAAATATATATTAAAACAATTTTATTTACAAATAAAAATATGAACATAAATATATTAAATATACATACAATTATATATAAATATATACTGTATATATATATTATCTTTTAAAAATGTGCAGTGGTCTCTTAATTTTTTCCATGACTGTATACAGTATATGTGTACATATATACACTCACTGGCCACTTCATTGGGTACACCCTGCGAAACTAATGCAGTCTAATACATTATAACAATCATGAAGGGAGATTTATTGCAAGACTGTTGTATTGGACGACATTAGTTTTTCTAGGTGTACCTAATGAAGTGGCCGGTGACTGTCTATGATCTATGTGTGTTTATGTGTGCATGTTTCTTGGTGTACCTTTAACCTCGCAGTAATATATCTGCTCCACACGACCAGTGTTGTTGTCCTTCTCTGCGGGCCACTGATAGATGTACAAAGCGGTGTGGGAGGAGCCGGCATCCAGTACAATCCCATACTGGTGGGAAAGAACCCCCATAAAAAACACACTTCCTTCACATTCCTCTACAGTTTAGTGTAGACCGACCACAAGCAACTGCTAAAGGCTACCCATGCTCTACGCTGCACTAAGAGCTAAGTCAAATGTAAACATACATGGCAGATGATTCATGTTGTCATGTCTGCTTTCTGCAAATAGGCATGACTTATGACAAGACTGGTGACTTCATATCAACATCCTCTGATCTTTTTTTGGCAATGGTCTGTAGCAGATGTACTACAGATCATTGACCAGAGGTGGTGTGTGGACTTTGGGCAGAGGGTGAAGGGCCCTGCATTTGCATTACGATACGATAGGATGTGATGCAGTACCATACAGTTTACTGTCCCTGTGGGTAACGTTGCTTTAGGCTACCAATGTTGCTGGTTTCGATATAATGAAAGGACAAGCGTAACAGGACAAAAAAACACAAGAAAACATTGTGCATTCAGCTCTGCATCGTTTACCTAGATAAAACACTGATGTTTTAAGTACATACTGTATGTTTAAAAACATACTTTATAGATATACTAATAATACTTGAATTGTACCTTGAAATTTTCAAGTGGCTTGTTCTGCACCACGGCGACAGTAACCAGGGTGACAATCGCTATGACGCCGACCACGACGACGAAAATGGTGACAGGCCTGTGCCATGGGTTCTTCTCTTTCATCTCTGAGAGAGAGAGGGAGGGAGCAGAGAGGCAGAAAAAGGGGGGAGGGACAAGAAGAAAGAGAGGCAATCGGGGTAAAAAGGTGGGGGAAAACAGTGTTTGACGTCCAGATGTGGATGAGGTCACGGCGTTTTTTGAGTGTGTGTTTTCTCTTTGTGCATGTGTGTGAAAATGTCTGCAGGGCGGCAGTGTGCAATGTTTTCACTAAACACTTATGTAACCAGGAACTACAGGCTCATTTGTGATGCCATTGTTGTGGTGATCCCTTAGATCCCGTTACAAGCAGTTCCCTAGAATCCAGCAAATGTTAGCAGTATTGGAGTCAAGACTATTGTGTAAATCTTTATGAATAACAAATTTCCCACATCCGCAAAATCCATTAATCAAAAAGAAGTTAAATTATTTTCAATATATATATAATATAATATATTATATTCAATATTTTAAAATATAATTAACTTATTAAATATATTTAATTAACGCACACACACACACACACACACACACACACACACACACACACACACACACACACACACAGTAACACCTATGCCTCT
>JAODLI010012376.1:0-25056 GCA_027575585.1 Percopsis omiscomaycus | reverse complement strand
ACATAACTTAATAACAGTAAATATACACGTGAATCATAAACCTATATATACACACACATATATATACACACACACACACACACACATGTATATATATACTGTATATATATATATATATATATATATATATGTATTCAACCACCACTTTCATAACCACTGGTGTAGAAAACTTACATGGCGAGCGTGCAGACGTTCCTCTGCTCTGCGGCCTGGAGGTGGACTGTAGCGAAGGCACGGTCTTGACTCATCATGCCAGACACCTGGGAGGGGAGGTAGCTGCTGGCCGCTGAGAACATCTTCCCTACATAGGCAGACCAGGTGGGAGCCTGGTCCTCACCGCTGGGAAAAAGAGGAGAAAAGCGGGTTGACCAAGATGTGTAGCGGTTCTGGAAGATGGCCAGAGGGGGCATAGTCTATAACAGTGGTTCTCAATATTTTTTTTGGACAATTTTTAGACATCATCCCCAAAATTAAGTGGGGGGCTCAAACTCATGCACACAAGATCTTTTAAACTTTTAATAGCATAATATAAAGTAAGATAGCACAACACTATATAAATAACCATGGACAATATTAAAATCTAGATTAAAATTAATATAAGTCCAAATTTTGAAATTTTGATTTAAATTTTATTAGAAAATGTATTCTGAAAATCCTTATTTGTGTGTGTATGTGTGTGTGTGTGTGTGTGTGCGTGCGTGCGTGCGCAAGTACCTTATTCCCAGTTGCTCTAGTTTGAAGATGTGTACAGTCTCTGTGTTGCTGGAGGCACATAGAAACTGTCCGTCTGGACTAAAGGATAAAGAGCTGATGTTGACATACCTGTACAAACACACACGCACACATACACACATACACACATGCACGCACACACACACACACACACACACAAATATATATACAGAGGGACACTTAATTTTATATACTAAACAAACTTCAACGTCTTCTACCCTAAAGCGGCTGCACCCACACCAACTCTCATTCAACAATAAACATGCCTACATGTAACAATGTTTGCCTTCCAGGCATGTCGTTATGTAAACGAATCATAAACCAGTCTTGCAACAAAGCATTAGAATGAATATGATTCTCTATCTATCTATAATGGAAATACTAGTATAGTGTAGTATATATGTGTAGTATACAGTATTTATTGCTTGATCATTGGATTTCCGAAAGGAAATCATGCATTCGACACTAAGACGTAACAATAGTAACAAAATTAGGCAAAAACAACATGCACCTGCACGTGTACATGCGTAGCGAGTGTGTTGTCTTGACTGTTGAAACAGTAGCCTATATATTGTACGTTTTTTTTGACCTCTGACCTTTTCATTCCACGGCGGAACTCATACAGACGCAGACCCTCAGGAATGGAAAAAACTCTGATAACCGTACCCTAGAGAGAGAGACACGAATAGGCAGGTGGACAAGAAGAGAGACAGAGACACAGTGAAGGAGAGGAATGTAGAGAACGACAGAGAGTCAGGGAGACAGACACAATATAGGTGGAAGCTGTAACATTTGTTTCTATACAGTATATATTTTGTTATTCTTATCATTGCCGGAATACATTTGTGTAGCAAATGCAAATTTGAAAACACTGTTGTACAACGTATTTAGTAGTATGTAAACATTTTAATAAAAGACAATAAAACAAAAATAAAAATATGTTGAAACAAAAATAATTTCATTAAATAAATAAAAAATTATTGAGAAAAGATTCTTTCAAAAAAATCTTTTTGTGAGCCTGCTAATGCATTCTGAGACCCATTGGGGGTCCCAAGTGGGTGATCTTGTCTCATACCTTCTCAGAGGCGCTGGCAAGCTTGGTCCCTGAAGCACTGAAGGTGAGAGCTGCCAGGGGGCTGTCATGAGCTGGGATCATGGTCACTGTGCTCTGAGAAGACAATTTAGGACATTTGATTTAGCTTTTAAGAATACTTTTCTCCTACCATACCAAACATGTCTCGGAAGGTGGTACACTGTATCTTTATTCATCTCACTCCACCTTTAATCCATAATCTGCAATGCAGTACTACTATAACTGGGGGATTGTCTCTATTCAGGACCAGACACAAAATAGTGAATCAGTGTTGGAGTGTCACTTTACAGAGCAGGCAGGTGTTCCAAAACATCCAAAACATCCACTCTGTTATTCACTCAAACATTAGAAGAGTTCTTACAACTAATGGAGTTGCCTTTGTCTTCCCCTCAAACTCATCAGGCTGAAGTTGACGTTTACATCCTTTCTGGCTCTATGGGATCTCTGTTGTGTTTCATTACATTAAACTAGTCCACACATTCGTTTTTAAAGAGAATATGCCAATTGTGTATGTGGAGACCGTAGCCTCTAGCCTTGTGATACCATCATGATCTCGCAAGCTCCAGTTTCATTTCACCGCGAGTATCAGTTGGAAACCCCTCAATTCAAAAGCATTTGCCGCCAGCCTGGAAACCAGTCGGGGAATCAGTGGTCAGCTTAAGTTTGTCCTAAGATGACGACATCAACGTGCGTGCGCTGATTGCCATTCCCAAAGACGGCAAGTGTCATCAACAGACATTTTGCCTAAACTCTGTCGATGAATACAGCTTGTTGGTTAATGTTTACATTATTACACCTGTTTCCGTTGGCACTCTACATTTACATTTACAGCATTTAGCAGACGCTTTTATCCATAGCGATATGAAGGTTGATATGAAGGTATACGGTCGTCCAATCATGTGTAAGGAAGTTTGATTGAAATGTATTAGCACCGCCTTTATGACAAATGCTTTTGGATTGAGGGGTTCTAGGCTGATACTCGAAATCAAAGAGCGAAATCAGGAAGGTATCACGAAGCTATGTAGCCTCCACACTTTTACCAACTGGATAAACCAGGACTTAACATAAAAATTGGATATATCGTATTAAAACCCACACATTTACCTGCTTAGTAAAGTAAAACACTAGAGCATTCACATTATTTTGGTTCTCGGCTTACCAAGCTGTTTGCATCAAACACTATAATCTCCCCGATGGTGGCACTGCCAGGGTAGGCCAGGTAGGAGTTGGAATGGTTGATAGAAAGAGCAGAAAGACCTGGAACCGGACCACATAGGACAGGCATCATGAGAAGTGAGTTATAACTTATAAACTTGTCTTGAGCGAAGCATTATGAACTACCTGAGGCGTTGGGTGGCGTGTTGAGGAGGGTCTTGAGAAGCTTCATGTCTTTGATGTTGTGGATATAAATAGATTCTTCTAGAATCACCACAAGCCGCTGCCAGAGAAAACAGAACTAAATATTTGTTTTTTTCTGTTCAGTTCATTGTCATGTATGCCACTGTACAATGAATTCATTACTTACACGCATAACGTACGTCCAGAAACTTTAATTAATAAAGGACAGACATGACTTATAAAGACAGACATACAACACAATAAAACACTAAGCAACAGTATATCAATACAATAAAGATAATGAAGTTCGTTTTACATACTAGGCCCAGTTTGAAATTAGGTCTGTGAAATCAAACCTGGTAAATATCACAACAACATTCAAACTATGCAAACTCTCTTATTATTACACAATCTAGTGTTATTGTATTACAAGTTGTGATACCTCCAATGTGCAAAGGAAATATAAAACTATTGATTTATCGCCCTTCTGTGGTACAGCTGTTCGAGGTTATCAGGTGTCTGCCTATTGTATCTGGTTGTGTCTCTGAGCCTATAAAAGTAAATATAGTAGGATTCATAGGATTTTGTAACCACAATTCAAAAACTAGGTGGAAACCCCATGGTTCAGAAGAAATTATAATTCTAATCCAAAGAAAATTCTCTCAAAGTGATTTGTGATGAAGTGAGCCGCTGACGAAAGGCGTGTTCTGACCGAGGTACAGTAAAATACAACCACAAATGTCGTGTAAGTTCAAACAAATAAACTTTAAAACAACATTAGTGTCATTAAAATCATGAACAATGTTGTGGAGCTTATTAAACAAATATAGCGACCCATAAAAGGGTAGTAGCAGAGAGAGATGTCCCTAACAAATTTCAACCTACAGTAAACCTAAGCCCTTGTGTCTTCGTCTTGCTCGGGTGACTGCTGCCATTGTTTTCCCTATAAATTCTATATTCCCTATGGATTACGCCTTTTAGGAGGCGGAGAAACTTTGGCGCAAAACAGACGTGCGCTGTCCCACGCAGTTAATACATACAACAGAATAGCTAATCAGTCTCTCCTTACACATCTTTTCCCATGATTTAGGCATTAAGTCAAGCGTGTTCACTGTGGGTAGTGGGCTGTGCCAAGGGTGTGCCTTGTCTCCAATCCTGTTCACAATTTTCATGGACAGGATATCAAGGATATCAGGATATCAGGATATCAAGAGTGTGTCCATCTTGGTGGGGTTGGGGTATGCGAATCAGCACCTCCAAATCTGAGGCCATGGTTCTCGACCAGAAAAAGGTAGCTTGCCCCCCCTGGGTTAAGGGCGAGCGTCTGCCTCAAGTAGAGGAGTTCAAGTATCTCGGGTCCTATTCTCGAGTAATGGTAGAAGGGAGCGAGAGATGGACAGAAGGATCGGGACACCAGAAATGCGAGTGTTGCATCCAACTGTTGTGGTGCAGAGAGAGCTGAGCTGTAAAGTAAAGCTCTCAATTTACCAGTATATCTACATACCTATCCTCACCTATGGTCATGAGCTCTGGGTAATGACCAAAAGAATGAGATCCCGGATACAATAAACGGAAATTAGATTTCTCCAGAGGGCTGCTGGTCTCACTCTTAGAGATAGGGTGAGGAGCTCAGTGATACCGGAGGACCGCTGCTCCATCGAGCGGAGTCAGCTGAGGTGGCTCAGGCATCTACTTAGGATGCCCCAACTGGACGGAGACCAAGGGGTCGACCTAGGTCGATGGAGGTATTATATCTCTTTTTTGGTCTGGGAACGGCTGGAGGAAGTTGCCGGGGAAAGGGAACTCAACGGAAACTCTATCTGTTGAGCCTTCCACCACCGCAACCCGGATCCGGATAAGCGGCAAGACAATGGATGGATGGATATGCTAATTTAGTGACACTTACTATATGACATACTGTACATGTGTACATTTAGCAACCTGGTTTGTGAAACTACAACTACAACTAATCATTTTCTGCTGTATCCTGTAATTTAACTCTTATCTGTAGATACTGATGCAACTGGTGACTAGTCAATCACTTGTTCTGATGTATGGTCAGTTCGTCTACAGTTTTCAAATGTACTTATTGTAAGTCGCTTTAGATAAAAGCTAAATGACTAAAATGCAAACGTAATGTAGATGGCAGATCTAGTCACACAATGCCGTGTGCGTTAGCAATTAATACAGTAGTGACTGTACCTGTCTGTTGAGCCTGACAGACAGGATGTTGTTGGAGTAGCTGTAGTTGCAGATCTCTGTGCCCTTTTTAAAGTGGTAGACGTTCATGCGGCGCGGCGTGGCCATGCTGACCACAACCACCAGGCTGCTGGAGAACAGCCGCTCTACGATGTACACATCGGCAGTCTCTGCCGGAGGACAGGGAAATGCCGCCGATTAGCCACCAGGAGGCAGTCTATAACTAGTCTATAACATGGTCTAACATGTAATGTTAGTAATGTGTAATGTGTGTATTTGTCTGACATAACAGGTTATTATGTGTCTGGATGTGTGAAAAATGTATATATCAAATGACAGGACTGGAAGTGATGTCACTTTATACCGACCGCTCTCATGGATGCAGTCCAGCTTTTCCACCGAGGTCAGCGAAAACAACTTGTAGCCATTCTTTGTTCCCATAGCCAGTGACCTGCAACACACACACACACACACACACAAAACATTATTTCAAAAGAAAAATATTTGCAAAGCTTTTATTTAGGATTTCGTTTTTGCAATTACTTTTGGCACCTTTAATAATATTAATAATAATATTCAATGTAAGCAATGAAATATTTGAGCAGATTTTACAAAGGGTTCCAAAAATGTGATAACAATTGATCTCATACAAGCTTTCTGACAGGGCAGCCAAGGCTTTTGTCGACAGTATTTGACTTATCTATCCTATCCTCTGCTCATTGTGCAGCATGTAGAACAGCCTGTTAGTTTTGCATGCTACCCGGCTCTCCCTACTATCTGTCAGGTTAAGATATAGGATGCCGGTGAACAAGATTAGTTATACGCCTTTCCACACAGAAAACTGCAGCGATGGTTCATATCTTTCCATTCAAGTTTACATTCAAATTTGACTGACTAGTTCAATTATGATATTTCAGTGACAAAATTTCATATATATATATATATATAAATGCAATTTTTTAATAATTTATTTATAATTAATTATTATTTATATTGAAATGTATGTGTCGTATGTGTGGACACATACGTCCACACATCCAGAGTTAAGATAAACTGCGGTGTAAATCTGCACCATTCTTAAAACCTTGTTGGATTCACAGTCACAATCCTCACCATCAGAGACACAAATATTCCCTCTGCTGGGTATGTATGTGCCTGGCCCCTGTTTAGGCCTGTTTAAAGGTCAGTAAGTATTGACATCAGCACTTTTCCTAAAGCCCACCTCTGGTTTCCAGTGCTCCCATTTCTAGTCATATTGCTTGTTTCATTTCTCCAGCCTGCCATGTTCCCTGACAAGAGCCAACCTGCAGTTGTCCAAGGACCAAAGTATAGCTTATAAAGTATAGCCTTCACCAACTGAACGACGGAGTAAGAGAAGTGTTATTTGTTGCAGACAACCTTCCTGAACTCCTCAATTTCTCATGGAAATGAATCACTGTTCCATTTAATAAACCGAAAAGGTTGTCATCTTTCACAGAAAAATCAGCATGATTTAATCTCATAAACACTTATTTTGTAATGGTAATACAGTATGTCTTCTTTTCTTTCATTGTCTGTGAAACTGTTCTCACCATGGGGTCATATTGGCTAGATACAGTTCTCAGATAGCTTACATTGTTACTCACTGAGTAACAATGGTTTCCTTGAAGTAGTCTCAAGCCCAAGGTAACACCAGTCACCTGTCGTGGTGTGTGCGTGTATGTGTGTGCGTTACTTAAGAGACATTTCACAACTTTCCTTCATGAGTTGGCATATTATCTTTTCTACTGTAGATACATAAAACTATCCTAAATTAAGCAACAAGTCAGAAACAGGGCCTTGTCAGCTTTTAGAATAGCTTCATAAAACAATCTGAATCATTACATGTCATGCGGGAGCTATTTTCAAGTTGTTGATCTCAACTTATCAATAATAATATTATTATTAGCATGTTATTAACATATTATTATTATTATTATAATTGTTGTTGTTGTTGTAGTCGTTGTTATAGGTTAAAACTGAATTTGCACAAGTCAACATTCATTAGGCTACAAAGTTTTTCAGATTCAATAAAACAATTAAAATATAACCATTTGATTTACCAATTTATTTTTAAAATAAATGTTCTATCTAGACGTGTTGTCTGTTTGTTTTAAGCGATGAATGGTAGGTTGGTGTTAAGCTGTTTTAGCTCAGGAAAGGCTGACAGGGGACAAACGGTTTGCTTACGTGGAGTCTTGGTTGAAAGAGGCACAGCCAAGACCGGGCTCCAGTCTGCTGGGTCCTTTAGGACCGTCAAAATCCTCTCCGCCTTCCATCCCGATTCCCAGCGACCTCCTGTCCTCCCACCGCCCTGGATCGGAGGCCTGGGATCGGCTGCACCTCTTCGCTCGATGTTGGCCGACAACGGATCCAGCTGGAATGAAATTGGTTCCACCACCGCAGTAGGTGGACGCGAATCGACTCTACTGGGTTTCTGCCACGCACTGCAGTGCTTGTGAAATAATAGGCCTATTTCGGAACGGTTTTGATGAAGTCTCAGATTCCGACGAGGAAAAAGGAAGGAAAACGAGCAAAACAAGAACAGCTGACAGCGGTGCGTCACTCGAACGACGCACTCCTATTGGCTGGTATAAGGGCAATGTTGTCAGCTTTACACGGTGTTGATTGGCCAAACGTGTAATAATTCGCTTTTATTGGCTACGGAGTAAAAGAGGGGGGAGGGGATGTTTGTGTACGTCCATTCATCAGGAATGTGAGAATCCGTTAGTCTTTGGCACCCTTCCAAACAAGCTTTCACCCGTCCCTCGACTTAAATATGTATTTACACATCTGATTATTCATTACTACAGACAATAATTCTATTAAACAGTGGGTGGCAAGCAGGGACTGGTCGCTAGAAAATGGGTGGAGGTCGATGATACGGTTTGGAGTAGGCTACACTCCTTATGCTTACTGATACTGCTGGTCTAAAGTGAAAAAGACAGTCCAAACCTCTCTTTAATTAATAGTGAGATAAAGTAGGAAACTGGATGTGTAAATGTGTTTCATTCATTAAGTCTACTAATCATTAAATGTAATGAAAGGGCAACCATTGATCTATGAGCAGATGTTGAAATCTTTCAGGTAGCTATTTACTTACAGGTCAGAACTATCTTAATATATAAGTGTGAAAGTGTGAACAATCAATGAGATTCCTAATTTCACCAGAAAAAACAAATTTATTTAGTGTCATAATCAAAAGTTTAGTTGACAATAATCACAATTGCATTGTAATCCATTTGAAACAATATTGATGCCGTTGTCAGATATGGTCAGACATATCTGCCTCGATGGCTGAATTCTTGCAGTGTTTCAATGCTGCAAAATAAGAATAGAAAACAAATGTATTATAACAGATATTGTCTGTCACAGGACCACCTTACCTTGTTGTATACTTCTGTGAGAGAATTTAACAACAGTACAGATAAGTGGGTTTCTGTCTGAGGGTTGAATGGCAGTAAAGGCAAAAACTATGAAAAACAAGAACACACAGAACACAAGAGGAAGTAGAACCTTACATTAAAAGACCCACAACTTGATTGTGTTAGAGCTCTCCCAGAAACCCAAATTCCTGCTCGAGCTCACTGTTTATATTTTGAAACCCTATTGTGTGTGAAGCTGCGCACGCTGTAGGGGGAGAGGTAGAGAATGGTCCAAGCCTATGAGCTCTGTAGGGAGGGGAGTGCGAGCCACTCGGCACGCAGGTGCAAGGGAGAGCGTGGACTCTCACACCACAAGGGTAATTCTGGAAAAAAATCGAGGAGTGTACCTTTAAACAGTTCATTAAAGAGTTTTGATAATACCTTAAAGTCCCAGAGGACCATGGCGCCGTCAAGACCCACACTGCTGTACTGCTCCACCTTGTCTCTCTTGCCCGACACGACACACAGGTGCCTACACAACACACAGGACACACAGAGACAAGGCATTATGGGTAGGTTTATATACTGCCAGCCACGTACTATAGCTGACACAACAGAGCTAGCTAGAGAGCAGAAATCCACTGACCTCTCTCATTACCAAAGGTGTTTTGTGCACGGGATTGCTGCTCACTGGATGTTTTATTTTTTTTCTGCACCATTCCCTGTAATTCTCTGTTGTGTGTGAAAATCCTAGAAGCTCAGCAGATTCTGAGATACTAAAATCATCCCATCTGTCAATCATTCCACGGTCACTTAGATCACATTTCTTTCTTTCATCATTCTGATGTTTGGTGTGAACAACAGATGAACCTCTTGACTGTGCTGGCAAGCCTTTATGCATTGACTAATCTTGCGGGGCCAGACATAACTACGGCACTACATGACAAGAGTTTAATAAGTATGGCCCCGCAAGACTATGCATTGACTTGCTGACACATGACTGGCTGATTAGATATTTGAATTAACGAGCAGGTGCACCAAGAAAGTGTATATTACAACCAAGAACAAATTTGAAAAATGTATGCAGATTATCTAACACTAGATACCGTAAACAATAATTAAAATCAACGTTTTTCTAAATGTTGTAATAAACTTGCGATAACTCCGGAAGTTATCACATGACCCACTGGGGGACTCCTGACCCACACTGACTTACGTAATGCTGTTCTGGTGCAAGGTACCCTGTTCATTGTTTTCGTCCTCGGTGGCCTTCTTGTCCAAGTTGCGGAAGTGCTGCATGGCCGACATGCTGCCTCTGGAGGACTGCTTGGGAATGTCCAGCTTCTTCACGTATTCAAGAGCCCCTGGCCCCTTGTAGGTATACTGGTATGGGCAACAGTCATGACCCTGAAGGAATTCAAAGTCAAACACAACAAGCAATGTTAAAAATGCCAGCCTCAGAACAGAGAAGAAAACCTTGAATTGTTTGCTAGTGTAAACAAACTGTAAAAGAATAACATATGTGAAATTGGAAAACATGCTATTCTGTTATTAGTGTGCAGTTATTAAAATAGGCTAATCATCTATTAATGTCACATCATTGTAATGTAGTGTAATACTTAACTCTGTCTAACTTAAGTAGTGCAGACACACACACACACACACACAGACACACAGACAGCAAGAGCAGTAGTTAGTTACCGCGGCCACAATCTCTGTAGGGCTGACATACAGCACGCTTAGTAGCGGCAGGCTTTTGGTCATCAGCTGGGTTACCCTGAAGATGCAATGGCAAATGTCAGAGATCATTTTACAGATGTAAAACTAAATGTAAAACTTAAAAATAGTTTCATTACAGCTGCCCTGATCATTTACAAATATGAATTAATGAATATTATGTCACAATGCAATCTACGCATTACGTTCCGGTTATCCAGCTGATATTCCGATAACGGATAACGGATATCCGGACCAAGACTTCCTCTTGCACCGGTCATTGTTTACAGTCCGATTAGCAACATGAGAGCAAGAATTGAGTTGGAATTGAGTTCAGCTAATATCTATAAACAGATATCTGCATATGAATGGTATGAATGCAGATCAATCTTTTAAAAAAGCGAATAAATAGCTAAATCGTCGTCAGATGATAGACGTTTTTTTCCGAGATTTAATTTCGACCAATGTGTTCTGCCTCTTTAGCTCTCCACACGGACTGTTTACCTGAATGCAACCAAAACCCGCTCAAACGTGATGGGTCAATACTACTCGGACTCTAAATTGACCTGGCGTAACATTGATTTTCATCTTTTACATAATTTAGTGTTAATTTTCCGTTTGACCTGCCACCTGTGGCGGTAACTGAAGTGAATTCATTGTAGTGGTTTGACTGCAGCACTCACTCCTTCCCCTGGGTGGCGTCAGCCACAGAAACACTACTGTTGTGCACTACCCAGGCGAGCTGGTCTCCACTGGGGGAGAAAGAGACACTGTGCACCCAGCCTCCACAGTCTTTATGCTCCATCAGTAGCTCCCCAAAAGGCATCTTGGCTCCCCAAGCTGTAGGGCCAGGTTTGTCCTCAATTTCCTTGATATAGGTAGAAAATACCCTATGGGGATAATTTCAATGACCTGTTAGTGGATTCTGTTAAGGTTAAGGTATTTACTATGCTAACATTAATTAGCCACAACGAATATGGTTTTACGATGTTTCATCAGATCAAAACATTGTTTATTAATAAAAATGATCTACTCCTGTTTTAACATTATCACATGCAACTTTAAAGCTATTTGTGTGGTCCTGCTTGGTTTCTGGCCCTATAGGAGCGTTCCTGAAAGGCAGCCTAGGTGTTGCTACATGCTAACATGGTCCACAGTGAACCTGTTGAGCTCTCTGACCTGCAATGAAAGTCTGCAGAGCCTGCTGCTAGCAGGATATTGTTGGGATGCCAGTCCAGATTCATCACGGTAGAGCATATGGATTTCTTAATGTGCTTACTCAGCCACCTGACAGGAAGGTAAGAGGGCAAAGGTCACCCCACAACCAGTCCAAATGACATGACACGACACAATACATTTGTCTCAAACACTGTGTTACTCAAACACACGTGCGTTTTTATCAAGTTTATCTAGAGAGAGAATGCGAGAACAGGCTAACGCTACACACACAGCTGACATTTCTCACCAGTCATTTTCCTTCTCAAAGTAGCAGACAGAGATGAGCCGTGCTCCGCTGCCCAGGGCAAACTTGTTTTCCAGAGGGGACCACTTTACACAGGTGGCGGCCCGGTTGATGCGGACTAGGACAAGCGTTGGCTTCCACACACCCTCCTTCAGGGTCCACACATAGGCATTGCGGTCGGCAGAACACGTCACAATGCGGTTTGACACTGCCGCCCAGTCAATGCCTGAAGACAGGTTGACAGTCATGACTAGCATGTGACATGTGCTAACATCTTTTTAGATTAGCTTTAGGAGGTTTAATGTTAATGTTGGGATTTTTGCTAAATTTCCTTCTTTTTTCCTCCTCCTATTTATTTATTTGAGTTTTATCCTCTTGTCACAGTTTCTTGGTGAGTGTTGGCTGTCCTAGTCCGTAATGTATATGTTTCTACCTGGGATTGTTTTAGATTTGATATTATACCCTGTGATTCTACTACCTGTGATACTTTACCTGTGATTCGTCCGCTGTGCTCCCTCAGCTCATGGATCTTGGCCCATTCCTTCCCTTTCTTCTCATAAATATGGACCTCACTGTTGTTGGGACTTATCGCTATCTCTGTAGGAAGTATCACATTTCTGCATGGTTAGAGTGCCATAATAATGATTCATATATTCATCAACAATCATCAAGACTCTATAAAAATAACTCTTTGCTAGCAAGCTTGTAGCAAAAATTGAACATATATTTTTATAAACAAACAAACATTTTACCATAGTCCTGTAGCAGGTTTCAGAAATATTAGTAAAATGTAATAAATATGAAATAACGTATAGCCATATAGGCATGGAGATGTATACTAGCATAGCTCAACTGGTAGGTTGTGGCACTAATCATTACTAGTTACCATTGTTGTAACACACTTATACAATAAATAGTGTAGAATAGAACAATTATAATTACTTCACTATACAGTTCAGTACCATATAATGTACAGCACTCTTGGGCACCAGTGCAACAAGGACTACAGTATAGTCATTGTCTAAAGTACAGTATAGAGCTCTCAGTCCATTTCCTGCATTGATCATCAGATTGTCTGCAGACAACTCTTAAAGGGCATTACTTTACAGGGCAGGAGAAAATGCATCCTGAGGCTACAATGCAAGTGCAGGAGGCTACAATGCAAGGGCGGGCCCAAACTATTGTGCCATGATGGCGGGTTAAGATAAGTGGGTGCATGGGACACAAGACAGTAGTAGACATGCTTCTTTTTTGTATCTAGTTGTATTGTCATTAATAATTATTTTTCAACTTATATATGGTTGTATACATTTTATATTATTTTTTTAGTGGTTGTGGATGAGAGCTATGAACCTCTAGATCTTGAAGATTGAAATTTCTTGAGGAAATGCGGCCTGACTGGTTTAACGTTTCACTTACGTGTCCTGTCTTTGTTCCAGGCGTGGCAAGACAATGGCTCCAAGCCAAAGCTGTAAAGAGACATGTTTCGACAGAGAGAGAGGGCAGGGTGCAGGAATGTGTCTCCGGATCACCAGAAAATTTGTGGCTGCAGGTTCAGACAAAGAGAGAGGGGGTTAGATGCCTCTCTAACTTTGAGCAGGATTGTTTTAAGACAGTGTGAGACTATTTTGTTTTGGAGCAGAAAAGCTATTTAAAATGCCTGTTTCTGTATTGGTGGCTCATCATCAGGTCCAATGCCAACTTTCCAAAAACACTTTGATTATTATTATTATTCATGAGGATAACACAGCTTTTACTTACATAAAAAAAGCTTTAAATTTTTTATATAGATATGATAGCATGACCATGGTTAAGTCCTGTTACAAATCCTTATCACACGGGTGTTAACAGAGATCAATGTGACATTACGCACCTCTGTCTCCGTTACGCACAACTGTTAATGCTATGCTACATTGTAATAAATACTTTCAATCATTACTTACTCACAACAATTAGATGGTAAATGTGAGGGCCAGATAATCATAGTAGCAAGCCAGCCTGGTTTAACTGACAGAAATGGAATAAAACCAAAACTCACCTTTGTTGTTTTCAGAGTTTCGAGTTGCCTCCTTGTATTCGTGGACTCTGGGCAGTCAACACGAATAAAGCTATTGCAGTGTGAGGAATTGAAGGAAGTGGCGGAGAGAACAGGCAGGGGGTGTGTCTGTGTGTGTGCATAACAAGTGATTAGTCGTGAGCAAACATCTGAAGGAGGCAAATATCCTTCACCCATTACGTCTTAAAAGGTCACTTTAATCTTCCTTGAATATTTTAAACAATTTAATATTTTGCTCAATTTACACTGCATTTAGAAAATCATTTGGGCTCTGCCAAAATAACCATCAGTCATGGTTCCAGGATTTTAGACAGAGAATTTGCATTAAATGCAATAAAATCACATTATCTAATAACTATACCTAAACATAATCAAGTGATTTATCATTCAAATATATATAATACATCTTATGATGATCTATATTTGAAACCGACTAATTGATTAATAAGGCCAACAGCTGATAGGACGGCAAATACCAAAACACTCAAAGAAGCCCTCATTTCGATTGGTCTTTACTCATTTCCGGTTTAGTCTAGAGGAGGGTATCAGGGCGAAGAGCTGACTAGACGCCGTTTGAAACAAAACATCACTTTTAAACTTAGGTAAGGATTCATTCCTTTATTTGTTTACCAGCTTTGTTAATAGAAAGATGCCGTCATATAGCCTGCTTAGACATGTCACTATTTCTTCCCAGTTTTTAGATCAGACAAGTTGGCTAGTAGTTGTTAGCTAAGCAGACTGTTAGCTTCTAGTCTCCAAGATGGCAGTTATGTGGTGAGAAAATGGTTATATAAACAGAAATCCAAGTTGTATTTGCTAATGTCTAGCCAGCTACATGTCTGTATGTAACGTGTAACGTTAACATTGTTATTACCGTTTGTATATGCTAAGCAGCGTCTGTTCTATCCATGTTTACATGTTACCGCAGTTACAATTTTATTTACCTGATATCTTGTTAAAAAAAATCTTCCCATTAAAGCTTTTTTCCAGCTCCATTGTTAATCTGTTTTCTTTGTTAGTCGAGGAAAAATATTGTACACATTCGAGGCAGCCTTTTAATGACCAGGGATGCAATACGTGATGAAAATCCACACTTAAAAAAGTACAGACATCTTCCTGGAAAATTATTGAAGTAAAATGAACCATTAGAACACTACTAGAATAAAAGTCATAACTTAATACATTTACTTTAATGTCAAATATAATTATCTCAATGAATATACTTATTATAATATTATAATTAAAAGTAAACAAAGCAATCAGACACTGATTTTTAAGAAGCCAGTTTTTATTTAAAGGATTATATAGGTAATGTAGGCCAAATGGGTGTGTATGGGTGGGTGCGATTTGTACCGAAAAGGACTCCATGCAATTTGTAGCATTTGCAAGCTGCAGATGGACACATCTCGATTTCCTGGCAAAACACACAAACAAACCAGTAGGTTTTGAAATTGCATAATCGTAAACACATTACACACTACTTTAACCATTTCTTGTCACTTGCCTGTTCATGGCAGCGGGGCAGAATGCAGTCCGACGGTGTAAACAGTGAGGAGCAGCGGAGCCTAAGAGAGTGTGAGCAGTATGTGCAGAAACATAACATCCAGCAGCTCTTGAAGGACTGCATTGTGCAGCTATGCACTGCACGGCCAGATCGACCCATGGCCTTCTTCAGAGACTATTTCAAGACACTGGAGAAGGTTGGTGTGATGTGTTCACCACTGTTAAATAATTGCTGAGCAAAGACTGAATAGAGATACTCACACTTTAACTGTTAATTGCAGAATCAGTTTTAAAGACAAAGTGAAGTACATTTGAAAAATGTGACTTGATGAAGTTGGTGTAAGCATTGTTCAAAAAGCACAAAATAAAAAACTTAAATCTTAGCCCTTCATATATTTTAAATAAATATTTTAAATAAAATATTTATTATGTAGATCGTTTTGCAGACTGTAAACTTTTCTTTTTCATTGTTTAGTTTGGGAGAAAGAATGTTTCTTTGTGCGCCTGTTGTAGGAGGAGGCAGAGCAGTTCTTGCTTCAGCAGAAGTCCAGAAGCTCCCGTTCAGACTCTCGTGACGACGAGGTCGCTCCACCCATCAACCCGGTGGTTAGGGGGCGCCGGAGAGGAGCCATCAGTGCCGAGGTCTACACTGAGGAAGATGCAGCCTCCTATGTCCGAAAGGTCAGAAGTTGAGAGACACTGCTGCTGGCGGGCAGGATAGTTTAGTGGTTAGGGTGGTTGACTCCCACCTGAAAGGTCGTTGGTTCGATCCCCAACATGCCCTGTTGAATACTGATTTCTGTTAACAAACCCTGCTTGCTTTATTTTCCCCCAGCAAAATAGATAGATACTGTAGTGAATCTAGCTGGAGAACAATGACAGTAAACTAAGACTTATTATACCCAAGGTTATTCCGAAGGACTACAACACCATGGCAGCCTTGGCTAAAGCCATAGAGAGGAACGTGCTGTTCTCACACCTGGATGACAACGAGAGGAGGTAAGGGACGAGAACCTCAGCTCCATAGCTCACCTGTCATTCCTGCTGGAGCTCTTAACGTCTTGTGTTCTTCTTTTGCAGTGATATATTTGACGCCATGTTTTCTGTCAACTACATTGCCGGGGAGACCGTCATCCAGCAAGGTGTGTGTGTGTGTGTGGGTGGGTGGGTGGTTGTGAGAGAGGCCATGTCTCAAACCTTCTAACTGCTAGTACTTTTTGTGTTCCAGGCGATGAGGGAGACAACTTCTACGTTATTGACCAGGGGGAGGTGGACGTAAGACGTTTATATTGTTTCTGGACTGTTAGGTCACAAGTGTGAACCATGTGCCACCAGGGGTAGGGAGACTTCTATCTATAGGCTATCAGCACTTTTCAAACCTTATGACCCACCCCCTGGTTTGACAAAACATTAGCCTGACCATTAATCAGGCTGGCAACAGTATTTTCAGTAGTTTCCCTTCTCTTCCTGCAGGTGTATGTAAACAACGAGTGGGTGACCAGCATTGGGGAGGCAGGAAGTTTCGGGGAGCTGGCTCTGATCTACGGGACCCCCCGCGCTGCCACCGTCCAGGCCAAGTCTGACGTCAAGCTGTGGGGCATCGACAGAGACAGCTACAGGAGAATACTCATGGTAATGAGTTTTGCCGCAGCGGTTGACTCTCGCATTGAGATGAGAAGCTAAACACGAGCTAAACATGAGTTTCTTTTCATTTTCAGGGGAGCACTTTGAGAAAGCGCAAAATGTATGAAGAGTTCCTCAGTAAGGTGTCCATTCTAGGTGAGGCCTTTACGCATACAGTGCTATACCACGACCCTCATTTATAGAGCTGCAAGCTGGGCTGTGTGAAGTGTTCCACCTCCACACAGATTCATTTACAGCTTTACAATGACTGCTACTTTTCTATGTTCTGTTTGTGATGTTTAGTAGAAGAGCATTTATTTCCGTGTGTGTAACTGAGCAGAGTCTCTGGATAAGTGGGAGCGGCTGACAGTGGCTGATGCACTGGAGACTGTGCAGTTTGAGGACGGCCAGAAGATCGTGGTGCAGGGAGAACCTGGAGATGAGTTCTTCATCATTCTGGAGGTAGGCTTCTGGCCCTGGCGTCTGCTGGCTTTTATATAAATTCACGTGGATAAACCATTAGACTATTACAAGTAAATGCAGGCCTAATGTCCTAGTTAGGGATCAGATCTAGAATCAGTGTTGGGCAGGGTATTTCCCTATGTAATGTAAATGTGTAATAATAACTAAGTAGACATGGGTGTTTATTTTCTCCACAATCACCATGAAATGTCTCAAACGTAATGAATTGTATGCATGAATGTATATGTATATTATGCATAGTCCTGTATTTAGCACCATGTTCCCTGTTTTCCATCAGGGATCAGCTGCTGTGCTGCAGAGGAGGTCGGACAAGGAAGAGTTTGTGGAGGTGGGAAGACTGGGACCATCAGATTATTTTGGTGAGTCCAATGACTTTTCCCCAGTTAAATTTCCAACTGCTGTTAATAAACACTGCATTTGATAACAAAGTGGGTGGCATTTGATCACTGCTTATTATTGGACATCTTATCCAGTACTTAACCTGCTGTTTGCCAGTTGTTCCTCCCTGGCTATCTGCCGTGCTGACTGAGTGTGCTCCTCTCTCCCCTCCACCGACAGGTGAGATTGCCTTGCTGATGAACCGCCCGCGTGCAGCCACGGTGGCTTCCTGCGGGCCCCTCAAGTGTGTCAAACTGGACCGGCCCCGTTTCGAGCGGGTTCTGGGGCCCTGCTCTGATATTCTGAAGAGGAACATTCAGCAGTACAACAGCTTTGTGTCTCTCTCTGTCTGAAACCCACACACGCTTACTTCAATCATTATTGTTACATGTCATAAAACATCTTATTTTAATGCCTTTTACTTTCGTTGATCTGTTAGACAGAAGAGGATATTTATGTTTCTCTCTGCGCATTAGGAAATATTTAGGGTGAGGCCGTTCAGGTGATTTTCTGCAACACCTGACGGCGTGATCCAAAATACTGTACCAAATGGGTGTATGTATACCTGCATACACGGCTCCAACCTTAGCTGGAGATGTCTGATTTAATAGAGGCCTTTGTGTCAGCATCACAGTGTTGACTGGTTCTGTCACCTTCAGTGTTTTTAAAACTGCTAGGGTGTGGTTTGGTAACACACACCCTAACAGCAGCAGCCATGGCAAATAGCAAATGATTCGGGTGGTAGCTTTCTATTAAAATGTGATATGCCAAAGGCATATCTTCATTCTGCTTTGTAATCTATTGTTATATTTTTTTTAAACTTCTTTTTTGTTATTGAGGTACTTAAGTACTTGGTTCAGAATCATGTACATCTGTTCCTATTTTCAGCTCACCTGTGATTGGTATCATTTTCATATTTATCCCTCCATCGTTAGCTGTGCTATACACATTTGTGATGTCCAAAGACCCAGTTTAAATAAGCACTAAATATGCTTCACAGTAAAGGAAATGAAACACCAGGTCGCCCTCTGGTGACAAACTCAAATTGTTAATCTGACAACGTCACAGGCTAGTAGAAAATGGAAATTGATAGCAACAATTCTGAACTGGGACAGTTACAGTGGTACCTGGACATCAAGTGTCTTCACTAGACTACTGTCACCTGGTGTAATGATAGCTTTACGCTTTAATGTATTCACAACGTTCATAACATAATGCTTTGTTTCTTTGTTCTGCTCACACACATACAGCTCTTTGAAAATATATATGTAGTGAAATAGATATGACGATATATTTTGATTTGTAAATCTATATAATTGCATAGACAGTTTAGTTTTTATGCTCGTATCAGAATATGTAGTGTGACGTCTGGTCCTGCCATTTCCATGGAGAAAAACGGGAGCCTTAAAAAAAGAGCTACCTCTGGTCTGATCAGAAGTTCTGACTCGTCCACTATCTCATTGTCCTTAACCTGGGGAGGAATGGTTTGTGTTGTTAACTTTTTACATAACAATGGGAGAAAGATGTTTGTGTTTCACCATCTGTGTGCGGTGTCTATTTTGTGTTCAACTGGTTGTGGGACTTGCTCACCCTTTAATTTAATGTTGTTACTTATTGATGCATTTTTAATTTACACATTTATTTTCTCACGTGTATTTTTAGACAGAAACAGGGGTGGGGGGCTACAGCTAAACACCATTGATAAACGGTGGCTGTAGTTGATTTTATTATTTTAGTTTTTGCCTGTACTCTAAGGAGAATTACTCCTGATTTCTGCATTTCTTTAAACTGTCAGTGTTTGTAAAAGTATAAAACCCAAGCCCTACAATAGGTCACCCAGTTGTGGGATTATTTAGACATTTTTGAATTTATCATTTAGTTTGTGAACATGCAGAGTATGATTGGACAGGTCCTGCTCAGATGTTCTGGTACTCTGAAGGATATCTTTGAGGCAGATCAAGCAATAAAGCAATGTTTTTACAAAACAACCGTGTTTTTAGTTTGTGTCACCCTTCAGAAGAGGAAAGCGGAACTAACTGGTCTTGTACATTTGGTATGCAGCTTATAGTCTATGACTACAATGCACTGTGGTTGTTGGATAGTATCCCTGTGTACCTGACCCTACCAAAAGAAATAACAGAAGAATAATAAATGTGATAATTTGTTCTAATGTATATTATTAATTAATGTGTCTCTAGTGCTACAAGGTGACCAACACGAGATTTAAAATAAGTTGGGAGAAAAAGGATATGGTCCAATCTTGAAGGATGTACCTTCCCTTTAAATGCAATCGTTCTTTTTCGGAATATTTCGTTTTGGAGCCTGAAATCGGCTTCATTTGCCGCTGAAGCTCACTTATTAATAGCGATAAAAAAAAGCGTGACATATTAAAGACTTTGCAGCCGTTTGACTAGTATCATCCTCCACAAATGCAGGCCATCAAGTGTGTTGTTGTGGGCGACGGGTAAGACACATATTGTTATTACGGGGGGAATTGTTTGTAACAGAGCAATTGTTGCAGATGGGCTGGGGCTGGCAATGAATGTGGGTCGGCTGTCAGAATATTGTACAACGTGTAGGACTTATAGGCTACGTCAGCGTGTTATGAATGTTAAGTAAGATCACATCTTTTTTTACAATAATTGGTTGGTGGTGAATTTATTGAATACAGATGAAGGCAGATTGACAAAGACAAATGTATTCGAATTTGGGTAATTTTTCGGTGGTGGGTGTCAGGCAGGGATAAAAACGAAATATTTCAAAAGGAGGATTACTTTGTCTATATTAACGGTGCAGACACTGAGATGTTGTTAATGATGTCATGCTACCGGTCACACCTACACACTGTCTCCTATACGGGATACAGTAGAAGAGTAGCTTTCTTTCTTTCTTTTTCTTTTAATTTCTTTATAGCCTAATAAGTATGAAAAAAATATATGTAGATCAACATATTATATGCATACATATAATATGTAATTTGGCGTGGCGACTAAGATAAAAAATTGTTTTATATTTTATAATTGCAAATGTATTGCAAACAGCAACCCTGTCTATTAGTGTACAGTATGCTTAGCAAACACCATTTGACACACATATAGTAGGCCTATACCTATACTATAGCAGAGTTCATGTTCTTCACAGAAAGTTTTTGTATTCCATGCAGGTTAATATAACACGTTTTCTGATTATTCGGCATACATTCAATTATTTTCTTCAGTGGACCAGCTTCAGTCTCTGATCTGATAGTGTTAGCTTTGTGTCAGGAATGTATTATTCTCGTTTCTCTCTCTTTCTCTCTCTTACACACACACACACACACATCACTCATTATTATCTATGCTTTCCTCTTATCCTTAACTTCCTTCTTTGACAGTGCAAAAATGACATTGAGGACAGTATGTTTGTGGTTTAGCAACAAAAGCTAATTTAGTGTCTAGTTCCACGACAATTCATAGAAGCAAAACACCACCAGCCAAAACAGGAAATAAATAAACACCCCAAGCCTATCCATTGTAATGGATTCAACATCTACGTGTCATATTGCTACAGGATAGTTAATCATGGCTTCCAAAATACAGTATTAATAAGTGTTTTCTGTTTTCTATACACAACTCACATTTCGCCAAAACTATCTTGTGCTATAAGTAACTTTTAATACACAGATGTTAGTTTACATGCTCACATACAGTATGTACTGTTTGTAGGTTAATATTGTCTGTTCTCTCCAGGGCAGTGGGTAAGACCTGTCTACTTATCAGCTACACCACCAATGCCTTCCCTGGCGAGTACATCCCCACTGTGTGAGTACTGTACAACAGCATATAACAGCATAATATAAATTTTAAAACCAAGGTAGCCACAACAGCACTGCCTGTCTGCACAAGCTTTACATACCACATTTGACCCCCTGCTTTGAGAGCTACTGTTCTACTCTGAATGTTTTGTCTGCGTGTATTAGCTCTCCTTCAGAGACTGTTTTTCTCATAGTTTTGACAACTACTCAGCCAACGTGATGGTGGACGGGAAGCCAGTCAACCTGGGTCTGTGGGACACAGCAGGACAGGAGGACTATGACAGGCTGAGACCACTGTCCTACCCTCAGACGGTAGCCCACACACACAAACACACTATTGGACATTTATATCCACTGTGTATATGCCAATTTCTAATTGTTTAGCATGTCCTCTGGCCTTCCACCTCTCTCCTTCTCTCCACCTCCTCCGCTGTTTCCTATTTCCCAGCATGCTTTTGACACATTATCTCTCCAGGAACACCTGCTGTCAAAACCAGACATAAGATGGAGGGTATCTTGCATGCATCAGTTGATTCACAAAGTGTGGAGCAACTGAGGTTTTGTTATGGCTCGGCTTCTAGCCTGTCTGTGGCATGGCTGCTGTTGCCAGGACACATGCACACTCTGCTCTGAATATCAATGAGCCCCTCGTTACTGGAGGCCACACATAGATTGTCAAGCTCACAGTTTACTTTTTCTAAAAGTGACCGTGTCAGTACAACCTGCACTGTAGTCAATGTAAAATGATAAAGAAATGGGTCATTTACATTTACATTTACAGCATTTAGCAAACGCTTTTATCCAAAGCAACTTATTTTTTTTTTTACATTTGTCAATAGCTGAATAGGTCATACACCAGTTATCATAAGCAAACAACATTCTGTTAGAATAATAACAGCAGCATGTCATTACCGATTAACATATCATTAAATCCTCAAAATAATTTCTAACAGCAATAAGTGCTTAATTTTTTAAAGAACTAATCTAACAGAGCAGGACAGAGGACATGACACCTGTTTCTCCCTGGCGAGTCACTCACTTCTCACAACAAAGAGTAAAAAGAGGAAGAAGAGTCTATAAGCTGTGACAAAGGTGATAACACCAAAATGTTTAGCCAACACCTCGGGACAGATCGCAGCCTCTGAGGGACCCAACTGTGCAGGCAGATGTTCATATCACTAGTGTCTAATCTGGTTCTCCTCTCAACCCCTCGTAATCAGTAAGCAAGCCATTCCATTTTACTGAGAGCAATTCACTTAGTCAGATTGACTATTTTTTTGTTCTGTCTTCTCTCCCCAGGATGTGTTCCTGATCTGTTTCTCCCTGGTGAGTCCAGCCTCTTTTGAGAACATCCGAGCCAAGGTGCGACTCTCAGCAACATCTAAATACAGTGACAAGACACAAAGCACTGCTTGCTGACTTGAATTTGTCCTTGACCTTTGTCCTCCCCACTGGCTTCTGCAGTGGTACCCCGAGGTGCGGCACCACTGCCCTAACACGCCCATCATCCTGGTGGGCACCAAGCTGGACCTGCGTGATGACAAAGACACCATTGAGAGGCTCAGGGACAAGAAGCTGTCTCCCATCACCTACCCCCAGGGCCTCGCCATGGCTAGAGAGATAGGTAGGGGGAGTGCGAGTATGGAGAATAAAGAAATATTTTGCAATTATGCAAAGAGGCGAAGGAATGTTGCTTCTAACAATAAAAGCCTAAAAAATCTTCCTGGAGGTCTGACATACTGAGATTATATAGTCTCCATGGCATCACGTGTTGAGAATATACAGTACTTACTAAATTGCTTGAACTAATGTCTAACTGCTATTCAAATGCCATCCAACCAAAACATGCCAAGTTTGAATCCTATGGGTGCTGAAGTTTTTCAAATTCAGAATGCTTTTAGTCTTGCCGAGCCAGATGCACTGTATACTTTTACAATTTCTTCATTTGTTATATTTTTATAACAGCCGTATAAATAATCAGTTCTCTCCCAAATCATTGACTTAGGTGCGGTGAAGTACCTGGAATGCTCCGCTCTGACCCAGCGGGGGCTCAAAACGGTGTTCGACGAGGCCATCCGAGCCGTCCTCTGCCCTCCACCCATCAAGAAGAGGGGCAAGAAGTGCACCGTCTTCTGAGGGGTTACTTTGGTTACTAACACATTGGGGATAGGGTACTGCCAAATGGGAACTGCTTTGAATCTATTGTCTATGCACAAACGGTTCATCTAATCAGCCACAGGCAAGACATTAGGCTGTGGCCTGCAGTGCATTAAGAAGGTGCAACTTCATTCCTTATGTTGCATTTAAGGGAACTCTTTTGTGAGATATTTGCCTTAAATCAATTGGATCCACATTGTGCGGGTCTCCAAGGTTAGGCGAGACATTCGGAAGACATTTTTTTCTATGTGTATATCAAATTTTTTTTTGTACTAACCATGAAGCGTGCGCATCCGCATGCACACACATATATGCGTCTGAACACAATATATTGTATGTATATTCCTTCTATTTAATGGGTTAACATGGCTTGTTATTTCTCTGTTTTCTGCTTTCCTTGAATAAATTGAATCAACAGAGTCTCGTTTTATTGGACCAGTTCAAGATATGATTGATCTGATATGATGCACTACACAGCCAGGTCCGAACCGCAAAGTAGGATAGCGGTTTGTCCATACCTGAGCTATTCATTGTGGCCCCAGCTTCAGTGTAGAGCCGGCTAGTGGACTAATTGTGAAGCATTCTTTGTGGAACATAGCATGCCAATATAAAAAGCTCACAGACATACAAAGATGTCATAGTTGTTATGGATGGTATAGTTATTTTCACTATTTATATTGTGCATGTACTGCATACAAAAAACTGTGCACACAGTATTTCTGTACGTGGATATGAATATGAGAAATTAGGTTAACAGTTGGTTAGAGTAAGTAGTAGTAGTAGTAGAGGTAAACCATGTGTTTTTACTAGTTTACTGTATGCCATTAAATGGCAATTACATTGGTTTAATTAACTTAGACTGGAATTATGTATTATGGTAGCCTGTCTGAATTGAATGTATGCCTGTTGCCAAAACCTCATTTGGTAAGTTCTAATCTAACGTACGTGAGTAAAAACTTATATTAAAGATACTGTAACTACACTGGTCCCAAGAAATAATGGCCACGCATCATACAGATGTCTTTTGAAGTTTTATTTTTGTTCACTTTCTCCTTGTTCAGCTGACACCGTGAAAACTACAAGAAAATAAAAGACAAAGCTTAAACATTCATCTCACATTCATTTTGAGACCTCTCAAGC
>JAODLI010012358.1:0-25068 GCA_027575585.1 Percopsis omiscomaycus | reverse complement strand
TATCTGCTCCATGTAATAGCAGCATGTAATTGTAAGTCGCTTTGGATAAAAGCATCTGCTAAATGACCTAATTGTAAAGGAGGCTGATGCTCCCATATTATTTCAGCCGAGGTCATAAATGTTTATGCAACATGTCTGCAACGTCTTTGTTCAATATAGACATGAAAAAGTATAACCATTTTTGTGTTAGTAATTTTTTAAGATTGTATTAATATTGTGTGACAGACTGCCTTTTACAAGAAGACAGTGCAGTAATAAAGCTATTTCCAAAATACTAATTGTAAATTCTGATATCCTGAAACACATTGACCATTTATTGTAGGCTATTGTGACACAGTATTGCATTTTGTAATAATTTATGTGATATTTGATGATAAAGCAAATGTAAAATCATATATATTTTATTTGCCTTCAATAATTTATAAATTTTCTCTCCCCTTTTTCTCCCATTCTCTCGATTTGTTTTACCACTTATTGAAGTATGGTTCCATACTCCATTTGTGAACCAGGTTTATACTAAACCCTCACTGCATAAATGTTATATAATGTCTAGCAGATGATACATTTGTTGGATTTCAATGCAAAGCAAACCAAAACTCACAGTAATTAATAGCGAATAAACCACGTATTTTGGATTTTCTTGCTTGAAGTCTATAGTGATAATGTAGCACCTCTTACTGGTTGCATCATGAACTACCAGAGGTGAAACAATGCAGGATCGACGAAACCCATGGCCTTAGACTACAGTGCTATTAGTCTCATAGCACTGTAGTCTGGGCCGCTCATTTATTGCTATATCTATATCTATAAGACGTAACCAGTTTAAATGCATGTTTTGACTGAGAACAAATATGGACAATTATAACAAATAAACCAGGAACTTTGTCTAAGCATCATCCACACTAAACACAAGTAACTGCATTTTTTTTCTATTATCGTTGTGAAAGGCGAATGCTACAATCATTTTGTGCTTTACAAACACAATACCACTTTCATTCTACTTGGACATGTTCATGTTCAAAACAGAAACTCCGACGAGATGACAAAATGTAATCCAGTAAGACAGGGCAGCTGGTGGAAGTAAATCCTCATCACCACAGTTTGGAGCCCGTCAACCAACCAAGTGAGAGAAAACCTTCGTTCCTCATCAATTTGGTCAGACAGTGGTTAACTGCCAGCCAGACAGTCAACGCAACCTGCCATTTAGAGGCTAGTTGGCACTGGTGTGTTCTGCTGGCAGGCAGCCGATAGCAGCAGGACAGCAGCAGCATACCGCGAGCTCAGTGTCCAATGTCTGACCTTATAGTCGAGTCACAGCCCGGGCTGTATTAAGCCGCGCACGTGTCTGTGTCCATGCTCCTAGCGCAGCAATTCCCCCACATATCTAATTCTGCCAACCCTCTCATTGACTGCTCGGTTGAAGAGGGCGTATACTGTAGCGCCACTGATCGATTCTGATGGTTTGGTCGGCCAAGTACATTCTGGCTGGGTATTTCTCCCAAGAACTGCCTTTACACAGGGCACATGCAGCTGCAACAGTTCACTTCTTATAGGCTGTAAGGTTAAAAAGAAGATCAACAGAACAGGAGCAGCCGTTTACATGACTTTGGGCAAGCTCTGTGGAACGAGAACCCCACGTGTTGCCAGAAAGGCACCCATTATTATTAACAGATGCAGATAGGCCTACCATCCAAGCTTCCAGGCCCCATACAACTGAAAAGAAATGCATCATACTCAGAGACATAGTTGATGTGCGCACACACACACGCACTTAAGAGTATTTTGGTTACGGTTCTATCCAATTCACTCACCATTAGTTTGCATGTTGTGGCCTCTTTTGTTGGGGTAGTCCTAGCATTCAATCTGTGTCAAATCTACATAAAGTATAGAATATGAGTATGAAGCTGTGCATTTTGGACAAAGCATTTTGAAAATAACGTATTGTAGCCTACTGCAAATTTGAGCTTTCTTTTAATAACACCCTGTTCTCAGAAGCTTTTTTAGTAATGCTAGTGTTAGTGAATGGTCGAAGAACCTTCATATGATATTATGCTTCTGGGACCATTCACTTACACTAGCATTGCTAAAAATGCTAATGAATTTCAACAAATAACTGTATGGTGGATTTGCAAATGGCTTGGATGGTTTAATTAGCAGTGGTGTTTTTGACTGAACAAGCTGGGTCAAGAAAAAACATTTATTCAATGTTAAAGTTTTAAATGTTGACTCAACTGGTTAGAAGTAATGCATGCAGCTTTTGAGATATTCTGCAATTGACATGGATAATTCGTCACACATCCAATACAATTTTATTAATATTTTATCATATTTGCTCCAGCACAAAATAAATGAATTATGATCTGTAAGCATTCAACTGGGTCTATAGTTTGCAAAAAATACTCATACAGTACTCTACATTCACATGGGCACCATACATTTTAACGAAATCATTCACCAATTTGGGCTGAAAACATTTCCAAAATAGAACTGATGCGACTGTACCATTTCTTTTACGCAGGGGTATTTGTGTAAACTTTATATAACCGGTATAGTAATTACAAAATAAACGCATATAGTATTTAGTGAATAATTTACATATGCACACATGTATTTCCCCTTATTCTCAAACGGCAACGAGTAGTTTGGTCGAAATTTGCTCGCAATTTCGCACTACGTCCTAATGTGACAGTGATCGTGTTCCCCGGATGAGTAAAGAAAGTAGAACAATCCAGAAGGCAGCAAGAGGACGCCCCGAGTGCACTGTTAGCAGCCAAGTATGAAAGAACATCATTTTGACAGTTAGTTTAAATTACCAAATTTGATTCACCTGTTACAATGTGATCAACGGGGTCACGTTATCTTGTTTCGGGCTGTTCGGAACGCATGACAACCAACTTGGGGTATGAGAGGGGCACCATGGCATCTCAACCAAGGTAGGCATACAACGACACAAGCTAGTTAGCTGCTAGCTGTTGGGCACAAGTCTTCCAATCAAATTAGTCAGCTATGCTAAATACCCACACTGATAGCTCAGTAGCTGTCTTCAACATTCCTTAGAAAGTGGATGTTTGTTTGTAAGTAGTTTGGAGCATTGGGTGGACTGCAGCGAAGGTCTGATGCAGAATTACACTTGCATGGGAAACTGAGTGGAGCCATTGACATGTCTGGCGTCAGTCGAGGAAAAGGTGGAATCAGCTGGAACGAATTTGCGTTACTAATACACAACTGTGGTATTGTAGCGTGTGTTATTTGTACCAGCTGATTAACTGGACATGTTGTGCTAGTCAGTTTCACACGGAAATGAACGTTTTAAAAGGTGCTTTTTTTTTCTCTCTAAAGCTATACGCTTTACTTATAAAAGTCCAACATTTAAGTCAGCGATTTAATTATTGCGCATGTAACGTTAAATGCAAATACTTACGCGAACTCCCCACAAGAACTAACTTACTGGAATTCCGTATGTACGCAACATATATTTTATTAAAAAAAAAAAACTCTTTAAAAATGGCGACCCAAGGAATCATGGTGCAAGAGATGATTGCTCCGTATCACCGTAGATTTTTTTTGTTCAATAATTAACTCACTTTGTATAACTTAACAATGATTTATAGCATATTTCAATCAATAATCATTGCGTCTTACACAGGTACGACACAATTCAGAAGCTGTCTCCTTTTGAAATTCTACGTTTTTGAGCTTTGTTTTACTTCAGCCAGCACCATTAGAGAATATTAGTAAAAGGAGTAAGTCTAAATAAACGTTAGGTATCTAACGTTATCAGAAGTAAGAAGCAAGATGTATTGGATGATTACATTATTGTAACGTGCTCTTCTGTTGTAGAATATTTTGCTGTAACAAAAACGGGGCCTAATGAAAGTCAGTTGAGCCAGTCGTTCTGTTTTCCTTCATTTAGGTGTGTGTCTGAGGGCATTTTGTTTCTCAGCTGTGTGTGACAAGTTGACAACTGAGCTACTATGACGAGAGTTTGACAATTGCATTGGCTAACAACGTGAGACTTCGGTGGGGGAGTCGTTAATATTAGAACAACTCCCCCAGAATGTCGCTGTTTGTTTGTTTTGCAGGAGCCTATAGCAAGTAAATATTGAAACCGAATTGCTGCATAATATTAATGTGATACTTTTAGCTTTGTTTGCCATGCTCTAGTTCAGGGGTGACCTGATCATATACCTTATCTTTTTATTTATCAAATTATTTGTCCTTTTGTGTAGGCTAAGTGCATTTCCAATGTTTCCTTGCTGTTCAATGTCCCTGTGGTGGTCACTGCTACCACCTCATACTGAAAAATATCATGCATCATTAGTGTGCCAGCAATGTATAGCCGTTTTGAATTACAGCAGCATGCCATTAGTTGGTATTAGATTTTTGGAAATGGATCCCTTTTTTAAATGATATTACCTTTAACACAAGTGTAATATAGAAGGGAAAAGTTGTCCCACTGGCTCATGTACAGCTGCATCTCTAAAACTGAACAGGGCTCTATTGATAAGATTAAAGGGTTTTCTTTGCCAGGGTTGTTTTGTCCACTGTTTTGAATGTTTAAAGCCCCCACGAACAAGGTGTAGGTTCTATTGCTATTCTACAGTGCTGCATAATGCACATTTTAAGTTCTGTGTTCTGACTTTGAGTCGCAGCCTGTTCCAAATAGGTAGGATGAGATTGTGCTCAGTCTGTCTGTGTTGTCCTGGTTCTTTCACTTCCTGCTTTATCTGTAATAATGAGCAGATGCTTAGTCGTACAGCATATTGTTCCTGATCTGGGACACCACTAGTTGCCATGGAAGCCTCCCATTGGGGTTACAGTCACACATACTCAACACTGTAAGTTTGGAAGTAAATGGCATGAGCTAATGTGGAAGTTACATTTTAAGATTTAGATGATTGAACCTGATCCCATGGATTAGGCTATTGCTGCACATAAATATTTACCACAAACGAGCTCTTTTGGTGTATCATAGGCATACAATTATACCCAGTCATAATTATCCATCTGACATCTACTCGGGCTGTATGTCATCTCTGGAGACTATAGACAACAGATGTGAATGTCGCAGTGGTAACCTTATGGCGTCTGTCTGTCTATATTTACACTTGCAGATGCATCGGGCAGACTCACTTTTCCCCACAGTGGACTGCTTTGCCCCTAGGGTAGATTAAGGTTAAATCTGCGATAAAATAATCTTGATTTTACAGGCCATTAAGGATTTCACCATTAGGATAAATTCAGATGAATCCACCTTATTGTTTCTGTAAACTTGTGGAAATTTTTGGATACATTTGGGGAGGATTGAACCTCAACATTTGACGTTTCTCCTGTCATGTAATTACATATGCTTGAAAATGGTGATTAACAATGTTTAGCTGTTCTGAGATTTTTTTCATAATGCCCCACAGCTTGTACAATGAAGAAAGGAAACTCCTTCGCATTCGGGCTTGGGAGCAGAGAAACCAAGAGACTAGCCAAGACCAGAAATTCAATCCTGAGAGTTTACCCCTCTTCGGGAAACCCTACAAGGTGAGGAACTATTTTGGAGTTGTGTTTTTACCCAACTACTCAGTGGATTTGATGCTTTTAGAATAGTTGGCAATATTCCAAACAATAACGAAATGAGGATAAACATTTTTTTGTGTCAAATTGACATTAACATAGTCTCAAGATGAATAGAATATACAAAAATCTATATTCAACCACAACTTTATATCCTGTCTATGGGTCTTTCTTCCACATAATAAAGCTGCTGCAGGACTGATGCTTGCTGCAAAACAAAATGTCTTATTGGTAGCTTAAAGCCATGTGAACTCTTGTTGGCCCCTCAAATGTATAGCTTCATTACCCCAATGTAAATCCACACTGTGATGTTGCAATGAAATTATCCTCTATTGACATACTCCTAACCTCTACCAATCAGACCGTTTACTGGTCATAGGCCGATGTATTCAAGTTACGGTGGTATGAAAAATCTAATTGTTAGTGTGTTGGCTATAGTTAAATTTTTAATTCAGAATGGAAATGGATCTCAAATTAAGAGGAAAGAGGTTGGTGTCATAGGGAACAGATCATCGTATACTGTGAGATGGGAATAATTTAACGCCTGTGTGTGTATTTATTTTTAGGAAAATAAGTTGCAGTATAGAGACGAGGGGTCAACAAAAGTTCAGAATTGCTTCTTTAACAACTTGAGTCATCTGGGATTTGCACTTTTCCTTCTGCTCTCTGTACTACCTAAACGCCTGTGGGAGAACTTCAGTTCCCTAAGGGCTACACTTCCATTTTCTTATGCCACAGACCCACTGTCTCAGTTTTCACCGCTGCCATTGTTATTTGGAGGGAGCTCTGGAAGTTATCGCTAATTAGGCTTCAGCCTAGAAAAATGGAGGGACTGGAGGATGGCAACCCTAAAATAACACTTTGCAAAACAAATGATTTCTATCTGCTGCCCAGCTGCTGCCTATTGCTCTATCGCTGATTGAATAATGCCATAATGATTCAGCCTACATTAAGCCTTTCCATTATCAGTTATGATTTACAGTGGCAAGAGAAAGTATTTGTACCCTTTGTAAATACCTGGTTTTATACATTAATTGGTCATAAAATGTGATATGATCTTGATCTAAATCAGTATGGACAAACACAATGGGCTTAAGATAATGACACGTATGCGATTATCATCTTTCATGTCTTTTTGAACACACCCATTAAACAGTGCTGCTGGGGGTAAAAGTAAGTCCTTGTATTTAATAACTGGTCAAACCTCCTTTGGCAGTAATGACCTCAAACAAGCGCTTTCGGTAGCTGCGGATCAGACCTGTAAAACGTTCCAGAGGAATTCTGGACTGTTCCTTTTTTATAGAACTGCTTAATCTCAGCAATATTCTATTATATTAGGATTCTGTAGTAAATGTACTTTGATGTTTAGGGTTGTTGTTCTTCTACTGAGCTTCAGCTAGCGGACAGCCACCCTGACTTTACCCTGTAGCATGCCTTGATAAACTTGAGACTTCATTTTTCTCTTGCTTATGGCAAGCTGTACAGGCCCCCAAAGCATCCCCAAATCATGTTGTTCACTGTTTGGATGATGTTTTCATGTTGATATGCAGTGCTCTTTTTACGCCATACGTCTTATTGGTTGGATTTGAGGTTTGCTAACTCCTGACTCCAATTAGCTTTTGCTGAAGTCATTAGCCTAGGAGGGGGGGGAGGTTCACATACGTTTTCCAGCCTACACTGTAAATGATTTATTCAATGCAATATTATTGTGTTTGGTTAGTTCATTATTGTAACTTGGATTGAGATCAGACCATATTTTAGGACACATTTATACCTAAAATGCAGGATATTCTACTTGCTCTTTCTTGCCACTGTATATTTTGTGTCAGGCACAACATTCACAAAAGAATTGCATCACGTGGTGCACAAGACATGCGTTTGTCAGTATAAGCGGACCCTTCGATCACCTGCACTGACCACATCCCATTTCAAGGCGATCAATTAAAACATGCTTACAATTGGTGTAACCAGATACAAAAACTTCCGGATTGTCGTTTTCTTGTTACTAAACCTCTCCTTTTTTCAGACAAACAAATGGGATGAGCTTTCCTTTCGCATCCAGAAGATGTTGGGTAGTTATGAAGATACAGAGCCTCTTGCCAGTTCAACTCCTATAACGTCACAGTCGGATCAGGGCCAAGCTGCGTGCACAAACCAATCATCCAAGCCTCCATTCCATGTTCAATGTGTATCAACTGATAGCCAGAAAGGGGCCTTTGATAGCAGTAGCGACTCTTCTCTCTGTGTGAGAAACTCACTTTACCCTTACCACCCTGATCACCATGGACCCTCATCACCCTGCCATGAGACTTCTCTAAACCACAGCCAAGGGGATGAGCTCAGCTTTTCAAGCCACCAGAAGAGCGAAAGCTCCCCAGACATCATGGCGTTGGCCAGCCTTACCCAGGTGCATGCTGCTCTTTCTCCAGTACCTGAGCCCCTGCTGCCCAGACATTCCAGTGCTGCTGGTATCCCTGAACCCCTAGACGCAGGCATTAAGGACAGCTTTGAGAGCTGCCAGCACCGAGGGTCCTTGGATGGCCCCCTTGAGTCTCCAAGCAGGGCAGTAGAATTTACCTACCAACAGTCTCCGCCCAACAAGGGTGCACCACTACCCAGCCAGAATTTCCCTCCTCTCCTGGCCCCCAAAGCTCACAACGTAGCCATGACCCAGAAGCCCACAGCATACGTGCGGCCCATGGATGGCCAGGACCAAGTGGTGGACGAGTCCCCTGAACTTAAGCCTTCACCAGAGCCATACGCACCCCTACCAGACCTAATGGCAAGCAAATCCAACCTGGAAAAACTGAAGATGCTGCCCCCGTTTCTAGAGGTGAGCATTTAATGTAGATGGATATCATTAACTACTGGTCAGGATTTACAATTGCAGTTCTACTTCCTCTCGTAAGTTGTCTGTAAGAAAACACTATGGAAGACCTAATTTAATCAAACACTATTAGTGGCACCATAACTGGTGGCAACCAGTTGAAATTGCAGTGTTTTTCATTCAACTTTTGTAGATGTCGGATTGCCCTTGCTTGAGATGTACAACCTTACCTGTAGACGTTGAGTTAAAGTTGCACCAATTGTGGTTTATTATGTACATTTAATTTACACTGTAGACTTAAAGTGTATATGAAAACTAAAATTTATGCTTAGCATGTTTAGTTATAGTGTAGTAATTATAAATGCCCACCATCATTTGAGTTAAACATTCATTTCAAGATTTTTTTTTACAAAGGGCACTGTAGATATTTCTCTCCCATGTGCTGGATGACCTCTTTGAGAATTCATAGATTTGATAATGGCCTGTTTTAAGCTCTAGGACTTTGTTTTGAGGAATTTGGCTGCTCTCCAGTTGAACTGTATACATATACACATCCCTCGCACCTGCAAAGCCCCCTCCCCAACAGCAGAACAGCACTGCTCAATAGTTAGGCATTTACACTGCTGGGACTAATCCAGCACAGGATGACTGGAGAGTGACTCATTCTCCCCTTTCCACTCTTGTTGTCGCCAACCCTCCACTGTGTAAATCTGTGCGGGCGGTATGCTCCCTAAATCCATTGATTCATTAGGGTCCATCTAGGGAAGGGGGGGCGGCTCGTGCCTCAGCGAGGACGTAAATGTTGCTTTCATGGTGTAAGCCAATAGCCAAAGATTACCTAGGATGCAACATAGCCAAATAGACGAGCACACACTGTATTCCTTGCACAAAGGAGAAACGGGCCAAATACAAAACTTCATAAAGGCTAACCCATAAATGCATCACTGTGATAAATGTAAAAAATATAAAAGGACCACACTGCCTAGAAAATGTCCTCCTCATCAAATGCAGTACAAAACGGTATACATCTTATTGGGAATAATAAACTGATCCATTGCCTTGAAGTTGTAGTGACAATCAGTTGGTAAGCAGAAGGAATGTGTGAGTGCATTTAACATCAACAGTTGGACTGGTCTTGTGCACTGTAGATCCCTGAGTTGAGTCACCGAGCCCCTCCCCTCACCCCCCGGTGCAGCCACTCACAAGGTTAAATCTGCACGAGATTCAGACTCCCAAGAATGGGAGTGTGTGTTTAGTGTGCCTTTGCACTGAGCGAATCGCCCACACATGTACTTACTGTCACGGTCAGCGGCCTAGTTTCTGTAAACACTACATTACTCCCAGCAGACACTAGTGACTAGTTATTCAGCTTAGCAGCTCTTGGAAGGCTTTCTTCACCCAGCAAAAGGTAAAGGCACCAACTTTCCCTACATGACTGACTCCAAAGTGGTTATGTTAAATATTGAAGAGATGAGAACGGCAGGGCAAACGTACACTTTTTCAACAAGTGTTTGTTTGTTTGGCATGTAGAATGGCAGGTTGCTAAACCAAATGGAGGGCAAACAATATGATGGCGTGTTCGAAGTGGGCTAGAGTGGTTGCGCGTGTGTGTGTGTGTTTACAGGAATGTTGAGCAGTGTTGTGTCAGAAAGCTGTGAGGTTAGAAAAGGGTGTGTCTTAGGGTAGATGTGGGCATGATTAGTTTTTCATGACTAAGGGGAAAAACACTCCTGAGATCTGGGAAAGCCCTAAGCCCACGCAGGTCACGCATGTTAATCACAAAATGGAATGAGGCTAAAGTACAGTTATTGATAAATGCCTGCTGAAAATGCTGACCATTTAGCCTGATGTGACTGTATTTTGTATAGGTTTTGTTTTGTTACGTTTTGTTTGTTCATACTTTTTTTGCTTGATATGCACTTGCTACAACAAGTGCTATATGCTTGCTGGTATGATGGAAATTTGATTAATTTTAATGTGTAGGGTGTTTTAAAAATGTAATATCCTTTTTGCTTTGACTTGTTTTGCCTTTTCCCATAGATGTGGGTATATGTAGCATTTTAAAAGGGAACTGTGACTGTTCTAGGGACATGAAATGCCCACAGTGCGTGTAAAGTTTGATGTTGACTTTGACTAACTGAAGGAAAAGTTGTCAGCTCACAGGTTCTGAAAGCAACCAAAAATACATTTCTGATCATTGTTGTAAACCTCTGGGGCTCCACCAAACCACAGTCAGACTCAGTTGTAGAGTAGGATTGGGATATTGGTGAACCTATTGCATTCCCTCTAATGGTGGTCTTGCTGGTGGCTACCGACATGCTAGAAAATGTCAGGCTATCTGTCCATTAACTGAGGCACTCAAAATAAAAGTCCACAAAAAAATAAAAAGTACCTTTTGTGGAATGGCTCAGAAGTCCACACTTGAATCCCATTGAGAAGTTCACAACTGTCATTTTCAGATACAGCTTTGTATATTTGTAAAATGCTAAGAGATGACACACGAAAGACCTTAACTAGTATTTCTCTCGTTTTATTAGCCGTTTTATACCATACCAACACATACGGTCTCTCCCCATGTGTGAGAGCGTGTGCCCTCGGCTGCCCATGAGAATGTCAATCGTGAACTTTGCAGAACAATAAATTAGCTTTGTCACCAAATTACATAACTACTTGGGTGGGGGCTGCTCAGTTTGACCTTATCTCAAGCTCCAACTGCTGAAAAGTAAAAACGCTTTGAAGCCACCTTGGTGCAGAGCCTGAAATGCTGCATGTTCTGTCGTCTATTTATTTTATTTATTTATGTTTATTTGGCCTGGCTTGGTGTATCTCAATCACGCAAATACGATCTGAGCAAATCCAAGCCATTGTGTCATAATTCAGAAGAAGTGTGTTTTTTTTATATAAAATTCAAAGCAAAACGCAGCTGCTGTCATGTCAGTACGGAGAAACGTGCTTATCTAGTGCAGCTAGATGTGTGCTACTGATTCACAAGAGCACCTGGCTTATATGTGGTTGACAATGTTGCCAACCCTTTCTAGATCCATCTCTTAAAAGATGATGGTTAAATGTAGATTACACGTTACCAGGGCAGTGTCTTCCTAAAACTACACTCTCAAACATGCAGCTTGGTTAACATGTTCATTTAATGGAGCAAGCTAGCAGATGAGTGCGACAAGCTGGGAACACATGGATAATTTTTCGCCTTGTTTGTGTTTCTGCAGACGAGGTCTAATGAAGTCCACTGTGTGGAAGATATTTTGAAGGTGAGTGCCATTCTTATTTTCATTCCATTTATGATGTCTGAGTGGCAAAGACGTTTGGCTGATTTTATCGCTTTCTTAGGAAATGACCCACTCTTGGCCCCCACCTCTGACAGCCATCCATACACCTAGCACAGCTGAGCCCCCCAAGTCCCCGTTCCCCCCCAAGGTAAGCTTTAACATTAAAGGCTAAAGCCGGGCGTACACTGTGCATCGACAAATGTCATCAGGCAGAAAACATGGCAGAATCGACTGCTGTTTGACGTACAGTGTGCGGTGGGGAAGCGATGGCCCATTGACTCATCTTTATTGATTTGTCCACAAAAAACTTATTTGGCAAAGCTCTGCGTTATTTATTTGATGCACATCCCTTCCAAATCTCCTAAAGTTACAGACCAGACCTCAATGTTTTGATGAAAATGACTTTTCAAAACGTAGTTCCATAAACGTGTGATAAAAAGATAGTGAAGTGGTCTAATGGCTGACTTCATTCAGCTTTTCTAAATACTAATACTAAACGATACTAATGCTATGTAGATTAAGACGATGGTGCTCCAGATTGAATTAGTTGTCTGTCTTTTCTTTTTCTGCCTCATTACAGGAAGTGACACGTGTCCCCTCATCACATCCAGAACAAAGTAAGTATTGACTTGTATAGATGTTTACATTCTGTCGTTAATCAATAGCGCAGGAGCCCACTTCATCCTGTGTAAGAAAACTGTTTAGAATGCTGCTAGAGTAAAACGTTAACCTGCTGACCTATCTCTGCTAAATGCTGTCTGTGTTGTGGTGACAATGTTCTGTCTTTCCACTCAGAAAACTCCGCACCAACGGCTCCATCCAGTGTCAGCCAGCAGGGTGTACCCTCGTAAGTGTCTTGTGTCACGATGCACAATCCCACGCTACTGTATCTTGTGACTGGCTGTGCACAAGAATGCACATGCGTTTACACATTAAGACGCTCGTAATAATAATAAACCGTCATCCTAGAAATATCGCAGCTTGTTTCAGGGACAGGCTACCAGCCTGGCCACGTGCACATGGAAGTAGTGGTAGGCAAGCTAGGTCAAGAAAGTAAGGGCACAAACCTGGTTATGGAAGTTTGTTGTTCCATGTTGCTATTCAGCATTGCAGTACAGTAGAAGTAAAAACAAAAATATTGGGAAACATTATTTATTTGAGTAGCAATTAACCACACTGTCAACCAGGGTTATCATAGAAGTACATGCCTTCTCAAATGTTGTATTTATTAAGCCCAGGACCCATTTATCCCCCCTTAAATTTAGGACTGTAATGCACAAGAGCAGGTATAACAGAGTGCATGAAAGCCAATGCTTCTGGTGTTGGTCGTGTTAATGAAGGGTTTGGACGTCTTGTTTTGCATCTGTGTGTTTTTAGTAGGCTTGAAGCAGCACATTCCAGTGGGGTAGAGTCAGCCAGCTCCAGTGACTCAGAGAGTAGCTCTGACTCCGAAAATGAGAGCTGCACAGAGGACGTGCCCCGACTCCCCAGAGATGGCACCACTGAGGCAAAGGTGGGCATTATGACAGTTCTCAACTGAAGAGCATCCCACAAGATGCTCTTCAGTTACTGTTGATAAAATGATCATATGTTGATATATTTGAACTAGTTTTATGGTTAATAACCTATGTATGTGTAGTAATTACTTCTCTCTGAGCCGAGCTCCCCCCATTTCAACCTCTTTCCTTGTCTTTCTAGACTGACGTCCCTATAGTGAGCCATGGAGATTGGCAGTTGGGGAACTGGATCAGGTCCAGCCAACAGAGCTCCAGCGCTGAAAGTCAAGGCGACAGATTGGCCTCGCTGAGCGCCGCGCTCGGCGAGGCCAAACAGCTCCTCCCCTGTAGAAACCCCACCGCCCCTAGTGGTGAGGTGGCAAGTCCCGCTAGGAATTGCATGCCTCACCTTTCCCCTCTTAAGGAAGATATCATGGACACTCGTGTCGCAGCGCAGCAGTGCAATGGCGGCGCCCGGAACAGCCGCGGCCAGCAGAGAGGCAGCAAATCTTCCACCTTTAGCCTGAACGCCAGCCAGAGCAATACTAGCAGCCGTAAAAAGACTTCAGGCAGCAAGCAAGCCTCAAAGCCAGCCAAGCCCCCTTGTTCAGCGGACCCCCAGACAGGTATCCGGGTAGAGCCAGCGGTGGTTGTGGCTACACAAGACAAAGACCCCTCTTTAACATGTAGGCCCAAGGTGAAAACGAAATCGGAGCATGGCAAAAGTAGCGGTGGCTCTAAAACGGACCGTAAGAAGGCTGCAAAAGGCAGCTCTCTTGAAAAGCAAAAGTCCAAATCCAAAGTAGTACTGGCTGCTCCTTGTCCCTCTTGCGGGTGGAAATCTTCCGACCTGTGTTCTTGCCTTACCCCAAACCCTGCTCCGCTTGACCGGCCGGTCCCGGCCCCAGTCATGCCCCCACCAGTCAAGATCAGCTGCATCAAAGTCAAAACGGAGACTCTTTCAGAGAAGAGTCTGGGGAAGCCCTCAAAAGGCTTATGCCCGGCAGACCAGCAGGTTTCAACCCAACTGGTTTCTTCAGCCAAGACCCCTCATGATCCTCCCAGGTCCCTGCTGGTGAAGATTAGTTTGGATTTGCTGGTGCGAGTCCCTCGGGCCAGCGGAGCCCAGCAGCAAGGCTCCAGCAAGAGAAAGAGAGGGGCCAAGGTTGAAGACGGAGGTGAAAAAGAGGGCTGCACAACTTTCACCCCAATGAAAAGCACTAAAAAAAGACCAGTAGGTTTGAGTTTGCTTCCTTAACATCGATCACACAGTAAAAATGGAACCCTGTTTTGATTTGAAGCATTTGTCTTTTAGGCAGAACTGGATGGAAAAAACCAACCAAAGAAAAAACACAGAGTGGAGAATGACCCCAAAGTGAGCCTCCACCCCGTGCCTGCTCCCACTGTTGTCAGACCTGAGTGAGTTCCCATGTTATGTTATTACTAGTGTACTCCTCCCTTTTTCCAATGTACAGTGGTCTTAAAATGCTGTTAGTGTCTTTGTTGTCTACATTAGTAGCTCTCAAAGTTGATTAAAGATAAGAAAACTAGTTTTAAAAATGAACCAAGAACCTCGTCATTTAGGTGGTCAGGGTAATGACATAGTTGAGTGAAATTAAAGAGAACCAGAATTTTACAAAGCATCTCTCTGGTCTTCTTTAGAAGTATGGGTATAGCGGAAGAAAAGAAGCAGAAGAAATCCAAAAGGCAGCCCCCAACCCCCCAGGACACACAAAAAAGGCACAAACACTCCGGTGAGACCCATGTAAAGGGAAAGAGTTCCAAACATGGCTGTGGCGCTACAGTCAAGCACAAGAAAAGCCCTGGGAAACACGCCGAGCGTTCCAAAGCGGCCAAGGTACTTGTCTAAGCATCGCCTTTCAGTCTGGAGTTGTCCGTTTTCAAGTGAAACCAACGCTAAATAAAGTGTCTACTTTGCGCCGCTAACAGGTATCCTCAAAAAGCAGTTTAGCTCCCCCAGCGCCTGCTAAGCCCACCAGGGAATCTTTGACCACCAGGCCATTGCTCGTGTTTGAAGACAGGTAAGATTCCCCTCTGGTGGGTTCCATGTGCCCTCTAAACATTGCTCAGCGCACCCCAGGAAGGAGCTTTGTCCCAGCATGAAATACGTTTTGTTTTTACTCTAATGTATGAGGTAGACCCTTGCCTTGGAGAATAATTGAGCATTTTTAGCCAATTTCTTTAATGATGGGGAAATAACCAGCTTCTCTTCTGTGGCATGGAGGATCTGGAATATTGTTACTCTTAAAATCGTATTCATTTTACCCGATTACCAGACATAACCTATACATTGGGAACCACTGTCATATACGCTGTGTGTATTCCCTACTTGAATCTGGATTAAACTGAAACCCCTGGGTTTTCATAATTATTATAGACTATTCATAAGATGGGGTTTTTAATGGTTTGCATTTGACAGTTGTGTATGGTTGTCACACATTTAACTGTAATCTCACCCGACCCTAGGAAACATCCAGTAAAGCATTACATAAAGGAGGCCAAAAAACTGAAGCACAAAGCAGATGCAGAGGTACTTCCTTTTTTTCTTTTTTTCTTTTTCTCCTCATCTGAAAATGTTATTTTACTCGCAGTAGATAACACGGTTAGCCTTAGCTCACATAGTAACTCTAGATTGCGTGTTGCCGTCCCTCTCCAGACTGATAAAGTCCGTAAGGCATTTGACTATCTCAACGCAGCCTTGTCCTTCGTTGAAAGTGGCATAACAATGGAAACAGACCCGCACAGTCCAAAGTCGTCCTATGCCATGTATGGAGATACGGTGGAACTTATTAAGTAAGCGCACAGGGAAATGCACCGGGTCTTAAAATATTTAGGTTTGGACCGATGCAAACACCCATAGCTCACTTCAGCTTATTTCTGCTTTGTTGCATAAATTATGGATTCATGTCAACTCATGTCCCTGTCACAGGTTTGTACTGAAACTAAAAAACGCAACGGACTCCCCTCTTTCAACCTTGGAAAACGACTTTGTGGTCTTATGGTAAGCTATAGAAGCCACTTTATGCACTAGATTGCTCCATATAATCAGGACAGGTGATATGTTATACTCTTTCACTTGATCTAGAGCAGAAGTGTTTTTTTTTTTCTTTTCTTTTTTTCTTGTTCAGATAATGGTGGATAAACTGCAGAAGGTGTTCTTATGTTGTACTGTTAAAACATTTGTGTTTTTTTTTTTTAACTGTTTTAGTCTTTGCTGCTTTTCCCGTAACTGTTTCTAATGTGTTTCCATCCACCAGTATGAAGTGCCAGTCTCTTCTACAGATGGCCATTTTCAACTACAAACACAAAACTGCACTCAAGTATTCAAAGACTCTAACTGAGCACTTCAAGGTAGTTGCTTAATATCGCCAACCTTTTGGTTGACCCAGTTTACCATACACACATGGCTGTGCCTCTTATTGCACTGAGAATTGTGATGTCTATTTTGACTGTTTTGCTTTGTTTTAAAGAACTCCAAGCCACCACAGGAACCCTCCTTTTGCAAGTAAGTGCCATCCGCATAATGGATGACTGTAAAAGCTGTATTTTGGGTTGAGGTTACATACTGCATGTGCTTGTTTTGCTTTGTCCAATCATGTGCCTCAGATTTATACCTTCTTTTTTTGTAAATATTATTATATATAGATGTATTTATTTAAATATTTGTACAGACTTTGTAATGAAAACATAACTAAATATAATTGCCAAAGCATTTTGTTTTTGTAAGCAAATATAAGATGTGGTTTTGTATTGCTAATCTGCATCAGGGACATAATGTCGACTGCGATTTTTCTTTACGTACCACTCCATACAACCCAAATGTGGTCAGAATGATGGAAGATATAATGCAACAATCTTGTAGTGGCTTTAAGGACTACTCATAGGCTCACTACTGGTCCCATCCCCTTCTCTTAAAGCACAGACAGCCTGTCCCCCATGTCTGACATGCCCTCGCCAGCCAGCAGCTCAGGTCCCAGCTCCAACCACAGTGGTGGAGGGGGTGCCGGGGCCACTGTGGCCATCCCTAAACTCATCCATCAAGTGGCGCTCTCCTACGTCAACATTACTGCCATGTTCCTCAGTGCCCATGACATCTGGGAGCAGGCCGAGGAGCTGGCACACACAGGCAGCGGTAAGACCGGATGTGAAGGTGTGTGTGCGTGTCTCTCTTTTAACTGAGGAAAAGGGATTCAAAAAATCCAATCTGTGTGGGGAGAGACTAGACAGTTGGGGCGGGAGACTAAACTATACTATTTTCTAGACTAGATTGTTTTCCCCTACTAAGAAGTATTCTCTACCTATTGCCGTCAGATATGGCACTCATAATTACAATTAGGTCATTTAGCAGGCGCTTTTATCCAAAGTGACTTACAATTACACACTGCTATTGCATGAAGCAGATAGGGGTAGGCATCTTGATAGTGCATTTTTATAGGTGCTCAAGGATGCTTGGAGGTAAGCCAACCCTGGAATACATAGAACTTTGTTTGTTAAAATAAATGCAATATTATTTTTTGTATAATATCATTTTGGGGACTAATAATAATGAAATGAAAAATTTGCTTCACAAATACGACAATAAACAGATGTTGCAGTATCCTATATCAAATACCAGTATCTTATAACTAAGAGGCTTGAGCATGTTAAAGTTGAAATACTGAGCTAGCTAAAATCGACTACTAGTGACATTTTTAAGATGCATACTATTTATAATCTATTGTGACACTTAACTATTTCCGTGTGCCTTCAGGTATGCTGTCAGAGTTGGACACGGCCATGGGCCCACTAAGCCTAATGTCAAGTATGAACTCTTTGGTGCGCTACACCAGACAGGGTCTTCATTGGTTAAGGCTGGCTGGATAGCCAAAAGATACAGTGACCAAGCAGATGCCTGCAACCTCCCTTGTAGCCCACCTACAGCTACCCTAACCCCAGCACTAATACCACTGTGGAAACCCCTTCAGGTTGACCTGTGTTCGAAGCCAACGGTCCTTTTTTTGCATTACGGATATGAACCCATTTCTATTTTGACCACCACCTGCACGACTGGAAGCTGTGGGCTCCTACCCAACTGGCCTGACCAATAAGTGAATCTAGTCCCCTCCTGTTCCCATGCTAAGCGGTGTCGCTGAATAGCACCCATCAGTCGGGCTCGTTTAGATGGAAGCGTATGAACTACAGCTCCCTCAGATCTCTCCAGTGTGGTCGCAGTGGTCCTCCTCTCACTCGTCCACGGTGATGCAAGCAGCAACGACAAAAGCTTATTTATTAGCCTTAATTTCATGATTTTACTATAATTATTGGTAATGTATTTATGTTATTGAATGTTTTATTTTGAACATGCAGAGTTCATGAGTAAACGTTAACTAGGTCCTAAGTGGGAAATGCCCGAGGAGCTAAAACACGCCAGACCTTCAAAGATGTCGGATTCTCATGTTCTCCCACAATATTAGCTGTAGTAAACTGATGTTTCTTCCCTGAAATGAGTGGACTTCAGTATTCTCCATCTTAATCCATGTTGACATAACGTGTTGACCCATAATAAACTAAACATGAAGTGGTTTGTCCAGGGGACATTTTGTTTCTCTACACTGAAAGATTGATAAAATTGACCTGCAGTATACAGCCTTTAGTGGTCCCATATGTTGAGCTTGCTTGTACCTCTGCTCGGTAGTTTACTTTTTTCTTCTTCTTGTTCATCATATTTGAACTATAGAAAACAGAGCCAAGTGGGGAAATTTTTTGGCTGCGTGTGTGGTCACATAACTGCAAAAGGGACAAATACAAGCAAAGGTAATCTATTTAGTTTTTCAAGCAGTGATGTCGAGCTGTTGACAACATTTTTCAGACTTTTTTCGAGCTCAGGTTAAAAGGATAGAAATCACCGTCTTGGGAGGGGTTTACCAGGCTACCCGAGTTACGCCTCTACAATTTTCTTTGCTTTACATATCAGTCATATCAGTTCGTCAGCAAGTTACAGAATCTTTGCCCAATCAGGTGGGTACTGCAGTTGGTACCAACAGCAATGAGTTTTGTTCTCATCGGATCACCTATTTTTGTTCTTTACATAGATCTTATCAATTATGACAAGTGACTTTGAACAGTTTTCAGACTGATATGCAGAGTGGAACAAATTGTGGAGTTTGCACAATCAGGATGGTCTTAAGGGCTATCTCGTATGTCCTTCAAGGTTGGCACTTGATTTTTATAATGGAATTTCATCAGTAAACATAAAAATGTGCCTTACTGTAAAATGTCTCATGAAAACATGAATTTGACAGAATGTAAAATCATAAATACATTATAAACATACCCTGTGATGTACTTCGGTTCATTTAGAGTGGTGTCAGTATACAAATATCACAGTAGGGCTGAGACTAGGACATGGGCATGTCTGGAATGCTGCTTTATTTTTATGCAAATGTGAATGGTTTTATGTGGCCTGTTTTTATCAAAATCATCTACACACAATGTCCTCAGTAAAAATGGTTTTAGACTGTTAAAGTTGCTACCTACTTTCTTAGTGCCTATCGACAGTGTGTTAGATCACACAGCTATGGCTAAATTTATTTTTTGCTACAAAGATTGTATTTGCATTTTTTTCTTTTTAAATAAAAGCATTTCTACAGTAGGGAGGCACAACTTTGGCTACTACTTTAAGTAGTCCCAGTTTATTTATTTTTTGAACATGGGGAAAAAAAGACCCAGTTTCATGAGTAAACATAAAAAATGATGTTGCCTCTTTTCCGAAAACTGATCGTTCCCTTTTGGGTGCCATGATTTGTGTTATAATGGGATTGACTTGACATTTTCATTCAAAAATATTAAGTGTTCCCTATATACATATATTTTGCTAAGTCTATTTAGGTGTTTTTCCCACTCCATTATTTCAGATTGTTTACTGAGAGTGGTGAGAGAAGGATTAATGGCCAACATAAAAGTATAATTTGCACTTAAAGTATTTTTTTTAAAAGTTAGTCAACAGAAGGAAGACCTGATGAAGTTTTTAAGTTGGGTGTGTTGGTCTGGATTCTTTAAAAAAATTCCAAGCAATAAAGGAGTTTTGTCGCTCCAATGTTTTGTGCAATGTTTACATGAAATTTCATTATCAGAAGGTCTTAATGCTGTATGGGGATTAAATAACACTGCCTCATCCAACAAGGACAACATAACTTGATGTGTTGTATCTATTGATGTGAAATGAAATTGGATTGGGGCTAAGTGGAAATGGTTGAGTTTTTTTTTTTGGTAAGGGCTGGCTGTACAAAAAAAATGTAACAATGTAAATAAGTATTTATTGTCTCAAAGGAACATAAACCATGACTTGTTATCCACACTGCACAGTCAAAAGGTTTGGCATCAGACATTTCTACCCTGGTTAAAACAACTTAAGATGGTTTCTATACCATGTTTGTTGCTTCAACCTTTATTGCATATATCTTTTGTGAGGAGAATGGCTCTTATGTCAAATATCTGTTGGGGGTGGGAAGAATGTGCTGAAATGTAATTCAACTATATTTGGAAATTATGTAAATAGTTTGAGTTGCAATGTACAGAGATGAATAAACATTGATTGCCATTTTCCCTATTGTATTTATTCACAATGAAGCTCTTATGTAGGACTTAAAAATATTGGTTTTATCTAATGAATGTAGCACTTATGTGAGTAATGACTGGTTGATAATGCACTGCTAAAGTTATACAATATTGTCATCCTAAAGGTAAACAAACTTTTACATGTAGGCATTAAAGCCTCTGGAAACCCATACAGGTGTTACGTAAGTTATTTTGGCTAATTTTCAGGACTAGGCATTAAAAACTTGATTGACATCTCTATATGGTTGGTTATTTTGTGCATGCAATTTGCAGACCTTAGCAAATTTGTAGCATAGCTCTGCCCAAGAAGACCAATTAGCTCAAATAACTATGTAAGGTTTCAGGGAATTTACAAAAACACAATGCTGCAACAGAGGAAAAGTAAAGTTAGTTTTATTGTCAAGGTATTACAGTATATACACAAGGTTGAATTCTATAAAACATTGACATGCAAGTCACATGATTGTATTAAAACAAATGATCAAATCACTAAACACTTTTTTTCCATTAAATGTGCTACATCAGTTGAATCTTCAAATTCACGTACAAATATTCGCAGATGATTTATGTTTCTGATTCATTTCCAAAGTTGGGGTTGCTGAAAGCAGGCTGCAAAAGAATCATAATCATCAGTGAGTTCATTATTACCTACATATTACATGTATTATGTCTTCATGTACGCTAAATACGTACATACTTCGGGTATTTGCATAGCCAAGGTATCTAATAGTGTACAGTTGGTTGGAACATGACTTACCACATCCACATTGTTAAACGTTCTCGTCGGCAGGCTGAAGCTGCTGAGCTTAACCCCTCGGATGCGGAACATATAGTACAGAAGCCCGAGTACCATGGCCACGGCTAAAATGGTTCCAATGACGGCCCCTGCAACCACCCCTCCATCTGTACAAAGAGACAGCCAAGACATTTAAAACTGATCATTTTCCACAAACTGCCATACAGTCAAACAATACTATGCTGTTTCTTCACACGCCTGTAGTTCCGTGTTAAAAGAAAATTGTATTATTCAGTCAGTGTATTTATTTGATCCTATGATCAAACAACTGTTGGTTTGCCATGCGTACTTTCCAACTCAACATTGGAGCAGTTAATGAAAATAAATGTTCAGTGTAATAATTTTACATTTTATGTAAATGTTAATGTAAAAGGTGTGAAGAACTTAATTCTTACGGTTGATTTCTGGAGGATCTGTAGGAATGACAATTCCACCACCATCTGTAGTATAATCTATAAAAACAAAACAAAAGCCATACATTTATTTCATGAGATTACAGTTAAGGTCGTATTGAATATTTGAAACAATGTACACTCACGAGTAAAGATTCAACTGGTTTCTTAGGTAGAATAAGATACTTTTAGCTACATAGGGCCATACTTGCCCATAGGGTTAGTATTGACACAGCTGCATCTGCACCACTAGGAGTAAGTATAAAGTCTGAGAAATGCTGAAACTGCTTATTGCACCTTTAAAGCGGGTATGATTTGAGAGTTGTACCGGGAGCTAGCTAAAAAAGGAACTCCCCCCCCCTCTCCCCTCCCCCCTCCCCCTCAGCTAGTTCCCTCTGGAGCCTTTTGGTCTGCCATTGAGAAGCAGTATTGAGCTATGTGCCGACAGTCATGTGATTATAGGTAAGGTAGATTCGCCGATCCAATTAGGGAAAAGAGACCCCGATTAGTCAGAATTCTTCGGGTGGCTGCCAAAATCTAAAATCAACTTATATAGAGGCAGGGGCTATCAACCAGAGCAGATATTCTCACAGAGCATTAGAGTCACTGATAGCTGACGGATGTCTCTGTCATTTCTAATAAATGACACTAAATTTATAGCTCTAAAATCGTTCAAACCTGAAGAAACCAATTCTGAGGCAGAATTAACTCACACCCAATTAACAATAACAAAAAAATATGTTTTAATTTTTTTTAAATCCTCTCTTACATTGACGGTGGCGGCACGCAAAGCCTCTCTTCTGCATACAGTTGTTGTCGTTCCAGTTGCCGTCCTCGTACATTTCGACACAGTTCTCCTCAGCCACTTCCCCGGGGTGGAAGGCTGCGTTAGGCTCACCGGGAGCCCAGTTCAGGAAGCCCAGTGAGGTCTTGTCAGTCCAACCCCAGCCAACTGGAAAAGAAAAACCACACAAGCACTCTTGTTAGGCAGGTAGGTTCCAGCATCAAAACAGGCTAGGGTTTGGTCTATAGACCTGCCCAGTCGTATGTCATTTTTGGGGTGCCCTTGCCCAAATTAAGACTTCTGGATCTAACCAAATTTCCCCATGAGAAAAATGCCGCTTTCAATATTAGCCCTTACCACAGTCTGTGATTAATTCATGTGTTGCAAACTTACACGTTTTGTCAAAAGGTACAGATTCCCACTGGATAATACTGGTATTCGTAATAAGGAGAACATTAGTCACAGTAATCATTTTGCTACATGCAAGACATGCAAGAACTGTAATGTCAATATAACAACTTAACCTTAGTAAGGGCGAAACTACTGTATATCGGTATTCATTTAACAGCTTTGTCATTCTTTTTTAAGGATAACCAAAAGAGTTTGGAAGGGGTGACGTGCTTAAGGCATGCCGGCAGCTGACTTAACTTTCAGCAGTTGGCAAACAGCATATTTGCAAACAAAGATCTCAATATATCCGAAATGTATGTCAAAAGCTCACATAACTTAGTGAGCACTGGTGTAACCTTAAATAAAACGATAAGAAAACTCTGTACTCCTATCAACATTTTTAAATTTAGACCTGAAAGGCACTGCCAATGCGAGCATTGACGACACGACACGGTCTGTAACTACAGGTCAGTATGGCAAACATTTTCCTTAATCACTTATCATCTTTTAAGACAACCGTTCTCAAACTTTCAAACTTGACTGGTTCATAGCTTTGAACAAAAATGGCAGCAAAAAAATATTTTTTGCACATTTTAATAAAAGTAAACTATAAATCTAGAAATTAAATTAAATTAAAAAAATAAGTAAAAAAACCCATATAATTAAGAATTTAAATTCTAAATCTGACCCCCCCACCAAAAAAGAAAAACAGTTTGAAAACCCGTATTTTTATATACAAACACTTTCACTTTTCATTTCTCTTCAAACTCACAGTTGCTATCCCGGGTGAGGCCTATCCAGATGTTGTGGTTCTTAGTATAGTTAAGGTTTCTGATGAGCTCCACCTCAGCCCTGCTGTGGATGGATGCCAGCTCCCCCTTGACTGACTGGCAGAAGTGTCGCGAGTCTGGCCAAGAGAAGCCCTGCTGGCCGTTGTGCACAAAGTAACAATAGCGGCCATAGGGCTTCCAGCCTGGCAGACACTTCCCATCCCCAGGGCTGGGAGTTGGGGGAGGTTTTTCTGAAAGGGAATAAATGGGTTCCATTCATTAGCAGTGTTGGACGGTAATGCCCTCCTCAGTAATGTGTAAAAACTGAGTAATGGGATTACTTTAAATCCAGTAGCATCGAGTACTCAGGTAACTACAGTAGTTACTGCTACTACATACTGTAATAATAATTACTACTTATTACTAATATTAAATGAGTTTTTATTATTACTTTTAATTATTATTTTTTATGAAGCTTCATCAAAACAGTTCAGCTGAAGTTTTGAACCCTTGTTTCTGTTTTTAAATGTATGGTGTTGTCATTATGGGATGCCCAGTGCAGCAGTAATACCAGGAATTCACTATTGCTAAATATACTATTGTCACCTAATCCTAGCCTATACTTAAAAGATGTGTTTCTCACCCGTCCAATTCTGTGGCCTCTGTTGGGTTCTCTGTTTTTAGTACCAAGCTTTCTTTCTCTGCTTTCCTTTTAAATGCGACTTAAATACGTGCTAATTAAATATACGCCTGACTCTCACAGACTGGACGGTTCAAGCTGTCATACCTGCGGAGATCTTGCAGATGTAGGGCTTGGCCTGGCCGCAGCCGGTGTCGTTCCAGGTGCCGTGGAACACGGGGGCAGCATGCATGCTCACGCAGCCCTCGCCCTTGATGTTGCTGGGCTCCCCTGGACCCCAGTGGGTGAAGAACACTGGCCAGCTGTCGCTCCACTGGTAGGAATCACTGTCGTCCTAAAGGGGTATACCGTAGCACTTTATAATGCTGTCTGGAAATGAAAAGGTCCATTGTACTGTACATGGTGTATGGCATACATTAAAAAACAATGTCTTTTTTGCATTTATAAATGTGAATAAATCGTTTGTTTCCAACCAAATAACTAAATGCAAACAGTGGCTTTTAGAAGATG
>JAODLI010012339.1:0-25078 GCA_027575585.1 Percopsis omiscomaycus | reverse complement strand
CTTGAAAAAAATATAAATCTATAATTTCACTGTGTGTGTGTGGGTGTGTGTGGGGGGGGGGGCTGGAATGGGGGCTCGCCTGGGGTGTAATTCAGTGTAGAACCTCCACTGATTATAGTCATGTGTCTGCTGGGTATATTCAGAAAAGATGAGTCAATTCGCAGGCCTCAGTCACCACAATTCCTCTCAGTGACTTACACAAAACCACATTCCCTCTTGGCAAAGCACCATATTCTTATCTAAGTACCATGACAGTCGTACTGCAGGTGTTACTATACGGACAGACGTGTGCACGTGGATGTGCTTGATATCGCATCTATACTGGCTGTGGCAGACTGACACAGTGACTGCTAAAGGGATTAAGGTAATCCCTTTAGGGTAGATGCCAGATTGTGTTTTTTAGCTTCCAACAGTCAGTCTGTTAAAGAACAGTAATTAGTAGACGACCATCAAAATGATCCAGTAGCTCTTTTAACCTCTTTTGATGTAATTATATTGTCTATCAATGTTATCCAAAAAAGTTAATTAATTTAGGAGTTTGCTTATCCAAAATCTGAGATGTTATTAACATCTTAGATTTAGTTATGAATCACTTGAAATTATGCCTCATTGATGTGTAAATTAAAATATGATCACATAAAAAAATTAATATAAAAGCTAAATCTATTGGTGTGTGTGCCTCTGTTATGTATGCTTATTCAATTATCTCTGACATTCACCTTTCCTCGCTGCCGCCAGGAAACCAAAGCTAGCAAGTAAACAGTGTAGCCAGTGCGACTACAGGGGGCATACCATGGATGTGTGTTTCATAAGAAAGCTGTGACCTGAATATGATATATATAGACCCTGTGTCCGCTTGTCTTCAACCTTACATAACTGGTCTAATCTGCTGTATTCCAAAACCAATCTCCTGTATATTGTTAGTGTTTTTTCAGCATGTAAATTATCAATCCAAACCTCCATTTGCAAATTGAGAATGATTTGGCTTTATAAAGCAACCCAGAAAAGATGTGATGGGTGTTTACGGGGTGTCATTTCATACGGTGTGTGTATTTTTGTCTTAAGTCTGTGTTTATAAGTGTGTGTTCTTGTTAGTGTGCATGTGAGGGTTTGCGTGTGTCTTAGGCTACGTTGGCAGCACAGACAGCACTGAGGCAAATCACATGATTGCAGTGCGTTGCCAACCCCTTTGTCACCTCATCACTGGCCTGTCCATCACTCAGCACCTGCTCATCTCAGTTCTCGGGTCTGTATGTCCTGTGGATGAGGTTAGTGTTTCTTGCCCTGCGACTGACCCTTCCTGTGTCTGCTTCCAGTGCTTCCAACTGGCTTTAATGCCTGGTTTTATAACTTTTGTCTGAACTTAAGTATTAACAGCGATAATATGTGGAAGTTGTTACGGCACCTGTGTGTTCCTTCCCCGGCCCTGACAGAAGTTGGGTTCCTGCAGAAGACAGTGACTGTTTACATGCACACTATTCCACCGTTCCAAATATATGACAATTTTGTCATTTATACATTTACATGCCCAATCTTATCCTACCAGTATTAGGAATATTCTCATATTCAAGGTTAATAATATGAGTTAATATATAGTATACTGAAAAGCAGTGAAACATGTTCAGTGCATGAACATGTATTTACCCTCACAGCCACATGTCAATCACATATCAAGCTGCCAAATAAAACAACCTTTAGGACAGCTATGCACAGTAAGAAGAGCCTGTGTATAACAGGTGGGCATACGGTTTACTGGCTCAAACTGTGTCCCTCCATCTGGCTAGTGGAGCTGTGTACATAGAAGTTCATTTAAGTAATATTTCACTCTGGGTCCTGACTGAATCATAGCTTGTATAACCAAGTTATGCTCCCAAAGTTGCTAGCAATAATCCCTCACTTTATATTTTTCTTATTTCACAGTCATGACAGCCCTTTTTCGGCCAAAACAAGAAACCAAAACAACCTAACGCTACAGTTAATAAACTACTCACCAACATAAGCAGGAGACCGTTTAGTTGTCAGGCCTGTAAGGTTCTCAGCTGGCTTGTTGACAATGCTCTAGTCAGTGTTTATGCAAGGCAGTTGCATGTATCCCTCTTCTGAGGAGCCCCGGTCACTGTTGCTATATTTGCACCCGGTTCTGAGTGAGGCGGTGGGTTACACGGGCTGATAGGTGCTGAGGTAAACACGGGGCAGGACGGGAGAGGGATTGAGAGGAGGGTGGAGACAGAACTAGAGCAGGGGTAGCCATGTCTGGGATTTGTTGGGGGTGGGGGCTACTTGCTCTGACAGATTGGGACTGCCGTACAGTCAGCTGGTGGGGACACTAGCTCAGGGCAACCCTGTAAACAAACAGACAAGCTGTAAGGAGAGGAAGCGGTGTCCTGTCCTGTCAGTGACGCAGGTCCCTGGTTAAAGTTTGAAGGTTCAAAAGGACAGCAGACCCTCAGATTTAATTTCTTGCCATTAAACTGTTTCCTTAAATGGTATGTGAAGCAGAGAGTTTGAGCGAATTGCCATCAATATTATAATAATTATATGGCTGATTATTAGACTTCTCATGTTAAAGACAGGCGGTCCTATACTGCTGCTGTTGCATTTGATGATGTCACACATCTACTTTACTTCCATCTGTCCAACATGTCATTTTATATTTAGATAGTAACATATATAGACAGACAAGTGCAAGGAATATAAAAGGACCCCCCACCCCCTACCCTATTACTGTATACTAGGCTAAGAAAAACAAAACAAACCAAGATGCAAGATGCTCTATTCATCACAAGCTGACCGCAGCAGAGCTCTGTGTCTGTGGAGACTTCAATCTAATTGCAATCTCTACAAATACCAGCCCTGTGGTCTTTCAGATACGTCCAGCACACTGCAACGCCCCTGATTCCCGTCATGATGTCAGGCAATGCTTTCTCACAGCTATTGTCCTTCAGACATTCACAGCAAATAGCAACGTCTTGCAATCCCTCTTGAATTCTCCATCCCTGCTATGGCGTTGACTACTCACGCGCTACCCACACCCCTCCCCCGTTTACAGTGCTTCTGCCCCTCCCTCTCTCTCCATTTTCCACCACTACACCGTTTCCCTGCTGACGTCAACCCTCCTCCAGCACGGCGGTACATCTCCTGTCTCCCTCCGTCTTTGCCGTAGAATAAACATTGACACCAGACATTCTATTTGGTAATTCCATCCCCCCCATGCTTGCAGTGACCCTACATGTTTTCTCTCTCGCATTAAGGCTGCCTATATCAGGTGGCTTCTGTTCAGCGTGATCTGGTTCCCTTGTTACCTGGCTGCGAGCAATTCCAATGCAGCTCCCCATCTTGTATTCCATGTCCTCCTCTGGCGATGTGACTCTGGCATTACAGGGCTGGCAGAATACCTCTCGGCAGAACTGCATCCTTCAACGGCATCGCAAAGGCGAGCAAGTCGACTCTGGATCCACCGAGTGAGTGTGTGCGTATCTCCCTCTCTACAGAATGTGTGTGTGCATGAGAGGGAGTGTATGCGTGAGTGACTACTAAATTGTGCTCCACTGAATTGCCCTCAGTGTGTCTGTGGCTGTTGTCATACAAGATCTTCAGTTACATTAAAACACATCAAAAGCTGATTGAAGGAATGTGAACAGCTGGTTTCCCCAATGTCTTATGCACAGTCGTACATTGCTGCACTGCTGAGCTGATAGACAAGCAGACGTCAGAGAATTAGTAAAGAGGCAAAAGAATAGTGATGGAGAATAGGATGGAGCAAAAGCACTTGGCAAACAAACAAAACAAAGTCATGTATAATAATTAGAACATCACAACTGGGATATATTGTCAATGGTATGAATAACAACCAATAAGTCTGCTATTGCTGTAAATACCTAATACCATCAATTCCAGAGTCTGTTGTTTTATAGTTCCGCTAATGAAACCTGTTTATGAGCTTCCACATTGTTTTGTGATCTTAAAGATGATATACGTCTGTAACCTATGCTTCTTTAGTTACCATCAGGAAATGTTAGTATGCCCCCCCTAAATATCAACAGACATACATAATATTTTACATCTTTTATTATTTAAGCATCTTATAAAACAAATTAAAAAAATATGTGCATCAGTGTGTGAGATCATCTTAGTCAGTCGGGACAATTTTACAATGCAGACATTAAAGCGAATAACATATTTGCCAGTGAGGGTATAAGACCTCACACATTCTGTGTGTTTTGAGGCTGAATCAAGGGTTGTTTGATGTCCAAGGCATCTATGAGCTCCTGGGGGTGAGGAAGGAAGGAAGGAAGGAAGGAAGGAAGGAAGAGAGAGAGAGAGAGAGAGAGAGAGAGAGAGAGAGAGAGAAAGAGAGAAAGAGAGAAAGAGAGAGAGAGAGAGAGAGAGAGAGAGAGAGAGATTACTATGAATGTTAGCATTACTTTTTGTTACAGTAACAGCAGTATGTTGCCAACACTGCATTCATTGATTGTTGTTATTGATAGAACAAGGCTGAGAATGGATCCCAATAATTATCGGACCAAATTAGTAGATGAGTGATTCAACATTCTATACTCTAGGTGGCCAGTCTTCACCTTCCAGCTTTTTTGGCTAAAAGACATGATACACTGTTGTCGATTGAATGATCTTCCAGTTTCAACATCACCCTCCTCCACAGGAGCTGTAACACACACACACACTTACTTTAGTAACAGGCATGGTCTAATTTGACTGACAAACTGACAATTTGAGTCAGTATAATGTAAGCAATCTGACCTATACAGGGCAACTTGGCATCATCCAGGTATAACCTTGCTAAGCCATCCTGCAAGAAAAAACAACAAAAAAACTGATGTATACAGTACAGTACATACAGTAGATGCCAATAACATAACTCGCACACACGGTGGTCATGATTATGCTGGTTGTTGTAGAAGAAGAATAGAACAATGAAGTTAAACAAACACAGGAAACTCACCCTGATCAGAAAAGATGTATGAAAAATGTTCTCCACTGTCCGGGAAAATGAGCCTGGGTCAATGACGAACTCGTAATAGTTGATTGGTGATGTGGCTGTGACAATAAATTACACCAACAGTGGCTAGTGATGAAACTTCTCTTTGAAAACTTAATTATTAAAATGGATGTGCTAGTTACAGTTCAAACTTACGGTCATCTGCATAGTAGCCCCTCAGGTATCCCAAGATCCTCTCCACCTCCTTCTCTGTTGCTTCTTGGTGAGATTCCTCCATTTTTTTCAACTAAAACGGTACCATTCACTTGAATTATTTAAAAAATTAAAAATGACCCAAGAACCTCCTAAATGAATAAATAATAATACAAAATCTATTATGGATTCATATTTCTTGTGGACTTTTAGATTATCACAGCCTCTAAGGCTACATTCCCACTACTGACTTTAGTGCTTTAGTTTATTTTTATTGCATAGATCTTTTTGTTTTGCCGTTGACAATCATTATTTAATGGAGGCCCATATGTGATAGCAGTGTGAACTGAACACTCTCCACATCACATCCTCCGCTTGTACAGCGAGAAGATTGAAAGCATGACGAAAGTAGGAGACACAGCAGCGGCGGCTGTATGTTTAAAGATTTCCTGTAGTGGAAGACGGCTGTTGACAGTTGATAAAGAATAGGTCAAGGAGAAAAAGAGCTGATGCGTTAATGTTAGCATTTCATCTGCGTGCTGCATTGTCCAAAATGCATGGAAGGCCCTTTGATCTAATGCCAGATCAATCACTTATGCTTTTGATGACACGCGATTACAGTATCATTCTACAGAAAGGATTTTAGCATTAAATTACCCGTCAGTGAGATGCATTATGTACTGTATATGTAATGAAACAAGGCACCACCACTTTTTAGACCGATTCCCTAGAAACTTTGCTTCTACAATGCCGTACCATGCTCACAGCCTCGCACCCACAAAATATAGCAAATACAAACATTTGTAGGAGATACATTATTAGGCTACAGTATTTTCCATAACTAATACAAGAAAAGTATGTTCTACTGTTCATTTAAGAGCCCATGCCATCTGGTTATAGTAAATTACATAAACAAAATGTAAAGGTAAATTACCACACGCACATAATTCGGAAATATGTATGCATGTGTGTGATTATTTACCTGAGTAGGCATGATCCTTTTTGCCTCTTTGCCAGGTGCCTTTCTCTGACGCTCTACTCGCGGCTTCGGTGGAGGGGGCTCGGCAACAAACGTACCCATCCTGTCGCAAAAAAAATTAATAAAAATAAAAGAGAAATAGAAGAATGCAGAATCCCTTAGGAGAGCTGTTGAATAATGAGCCCTGGTTGTCCTTAATCAAAAAGGTGGATTTATAAAAGTATGCTTTCTGATAAATTGCGTGTTATCATTAACTGTGTAAAATGTAGACTGTTACTAGTGCACTGTTGAAACAAACATGATATCTGTAGAGTGTTTTACAATGCCCGCAATGAGAGTTAAAAGAACCCTTACATAAAAAAGGAAAAATTAATGTCCAACCGGCCCAGAAAGTGCTGTTTGTTTACACTAGGAGTCGCTCACACTGCTTCAGACAGCAGTTGGCTACAGTATGCTAAGTTTAGCAGAAAAACAGCTAATAGTGTTAGCTGTGATTAGCTAAAGTAATGTCCACTGTAATGTAAGTAAATTATTATCAAGTCTGTTCTAGATGCTGTGTAAAGCATGCTTTGTTGTATGTTTTAAAATGTAATGCGTCTTCAACCCTGTCATCACGATTTGACACAACGCTCATTTAAAGAGACAATCCTGTGATGGTACATTTTCCTCCAGCGTTGCAGGTAACAATGAGCTACTCACATGTAGTGAAAAGAAGGGGAACTCCTGAAACAGCGCTCTGCTCTTTTGGCAACCCTATGCCAAGCATCATGTGGCAGGTATCCATTATTTGCAACTCCATTTTCTTGCTCCGCTTCCTCGTCTTCCAGGCGGTTGAGCCCCATGAAGGTCAGCTGTGAGATGAACAAATAATATAAGATAATTTGTAGTAGCTTTGGAGTTGTCTGCCATCTGCATTGCAAACAACAGAGACATTTCAAGTATCAAGAACCTATAAACCCCCCGCGACAATGCCCTACCCTCGATATACTCACAAGATGCTCTGCAAATGCAGAGGGATCAAAGGCGATGCCCTCAGCACAGAGTTGGCTGACTTTCTCCTTACCCAGGTCAGCGGTGACAACAAGGAGCTGGGAATCCATAGCTGCCTCCCTAGCCCGTCGCACTGCCAGGAATCACATTGTTATCAGAGGGGGAAATGACAGATTTCTGGGCTACATAACATATTACGCATTAATAATAGCAGAGGAGAAATGTATTCACCATTTTTGAAAAGCTTGTTTGCCTCATCCAAAACATCAGTAAGTTTGTTATTGGTGGGCCTCAACATATCCTCTCTATTCTCTGAGGGGAAAACATATAGGGTATTAATGAGGAAGAACATTAACATATTTGAATTAACATAAAAAAATACTTATTTTGCCTCTTTTTACTTACGTTGAACTGAGTTGATCAGGTCCCTGTACTTGCATCTTATTTCTCTCCTAAGGGTCGGGTCGTTGTCATCCTCATTCATGGCAATTGGATCGACAGCAGATGATGCATCGTCCTCATCACAAGGGTCGCCTCCACGGCCACCATTCTGCCGCGGTGGCTCCTCATCGCCAACGCTTCTTAATCTTTTCATCTTCGATCGGCCAGTTATGTCAGGTCTCGGGATTGCTATATTTCAATAGTTAGTAGCCGTTTTCACGAAAGCTGGCATACAACATATAAAATACGTTACTTGACGCCAAGGGTCGTTTATTTTTATTATTATAGACAAACAAACGAGTATACGATAGCGTTTGAAAAAGGCTTCTTAGCTTTGTTGCATAGACTAGCTACAACCCATGAAGCTAAATGTCCAGATATCACAGACTAGGGAAATTCACTGCGGAATTCATATAGTTGTTGTATTAAAATCACAACGTACAGATGAGGATGGGGTTTATGACAACGACGACGATATAAAACTCTCAATTGGTGTAATACAATCAGGATCGGGTATTTTTAGCATGATGTAAAATACTAATGTTGACCAAGAAATGACGTTTTAGACGTAACACCGGTAGGCCTACGTACGGTAATGTTTCCAAAATGCAAAGTTTTCTAAGCTTGCACATCCAGATCACGTTACGCTACCGGTAGGTGCTAGCGCACTATAGGTTTCATTAATACAAATGTTTTTATAACATAAAAGTTTACTAAAACGTTGACAGGTCAGGTGGGTATGTTTATGTTTAGACACAGGATGTGTGCGCAATAACTTCCCATACCGTTTCCGCGTAGTCTTATGACTTGAGCTAACCAGTTGTATCATGTAACGTTAGGCCTACCTGTTCGCAGCTATTGATGATGTCCACCCTTAGCGTTGGCCTGACAGATGTCATCAACAAACTTTCAAAATAATTTCACTTGGTTTTAAAGGATCCTATTTCGATGATTTGGCTGACAAAGACTGTGCAAATGTCGCGGGAAAAAGGGAGTCCCCGCTGCGAAATGTTTCCCCAGGCCAACCCCGCCCCCCGTTTTCCAGTAGATTATAGATATATTTATGTAAAGACTGACAAACACACTTAAATTTGTTTGTCATAGCGAATGGTGTACAGCATCAGTGCATAACACTTCAGTATTTAAATCTGTATTTCATGTTATGTTAAATAATGAGCAAGTAGTAAACTGTTCTTAATCTGGACTGCAACGTCTTTAATGTCCACTAGATGGAGGGCTATAATTATCTCAACTATTCTAGAGTTACGTGCCCCTCTTTATTTGACTTGCGTTGTGTTTTGTCATGACAACCACTTAAATAAGCGTCCCGCTGTACCTTACCTTATGTATCAGGTAGACATCCATGTGTTTCTCTCGGGTCTGATACTCGTATTCACATACAATACATATCCCATATTTCTGGCAAGGGGAAAACGAAAGTCCAAATTCATGGTCGTTTTATACCCTATTTTAATTTCAACAACGAAATTCCAGATACGGTTGACATTTTAAAATAAGCACACAGCACATGATCGAACTGAACACCCATGGAACTGTGATTCAACTTAATTGGTAAACATTTTTAAATATCATTTTTTTTTGGCTCTGACCATAAGGTGCGAGTGACGCAAAGGACATCACTTGCTAATCTATTCTCTGAAGGATCAAGGCAAACCTCGCGGTGCTGGATACGTCCCGAGATACATTTCCCACATTACGCGGTTTTTATCATCTTTTGTGCTTTACGACAAAGATTAACATTGGCATGAATGCTTTATTATGGGGGAAATCAGATCGCCCATGCGTAAATTGGACTTGAACAACTTTGAGACAACAAATGCGTCGGACAGCCCATATGTCTTAACCAGCCCCCGGTCGCTAGAATCGTGCGCTAGGCTGGGTGTCAAGCCCGTAGAGCTTTTGATTAAATCACTAAATGAATTTATTGCTGAACGCCACGACGTTCCGTTAGAGGCTGTGAAAGTTATGCATGACTCCTACGAGAAAGAACGCAGACGTACTTTGCAACGGTGTCGAGAAGAGAGACAAAGGATTATCAAGGAGACTGACAACAAAACGCTGGCCACTATAAATTCTTCAGCCCTCGAAACAGTGCTGGAGCTTGACAGTCGCATCTCCGCCTGTAAATCTCAGGTCGACCATGCTATCAACGGGAGAACAAGATCTGTCCCATACTTGGATCACACTGTTAATAAATCTGCACGCAGGTGGTCTGTTGGAAACAGAGAAAAAGACTTCCTTGGACCAAATAATGCTATTATGGTCTCCAGATTAAGCCTAGGAGAACTGAGACACTCCTCGGCTACTGAGATGCAGGTAGAGAGGTTAACAAAAGACATCAGGAAGGAGATGAGCGTCACAGTGTCTGAGACCGACCGCAAGATAGCAGCTCTGATGTTGGTAAAGCACCAAGAGCAGCAGGCCCGCCTGAGGTTGAGCCAGCAAGAGGAGCAGGAACGTCATGAGGCCCGCAGGCAGGAGGAGGCCCAGAGGGCTCAGACAGAGAAGAACAGAAGAAAGAACCTGAAGCAGAGCATGCAGCGCTGGCACAAGGAGGTCGAGGCTCGCAGGAGACTACAGGAGTGTCTGGAGAAAGAGTTAGCAGGACTGCGTGAGCAGGAGGTCCTGCTGCAGGAGGAACGATGGTCGAGGCTGACAAAGGAGTTGGAGGCGCAACGCAGAGAAAAGATAGAGACCGCTCGGAGAGAGGCCGAGGTGCGCAAACGCTACCAGGAGAGGTCGCTCCGAGCCAAAGAGGTGATGGAGGAAATGGAACGAGAGCGGGAGAGGCAGGTTGAACTGGAGAGGGAGCTGAAGGCCGGGAGGAGCAGGGTGACTCAGGAGAGGAGAGAGAGGAAGAGGCTACAGCAGGAGAACCACAGGGAGCTGCTTCGACACCAGCTCCTGAAGAAACAGGTGGAGCAGCAGGCGGAGGATGAGGAGGCCCAGATGAGGAGCGCTCTGGTGCAGAAGCTTCATCAATCATGGGAGAAACACAGCCAGGCAGCGGAGGCGCGGCTGAGGGAGCTACAGGAGCGCGCGGCCCTGGAGGAAGAGCAAATCCAGAAGGCCCGGCTCAAAGCTAAGCTGCAGAGTCACCAGCAGCTGACACGCAAGGAGCTCCTGGTCCAACTGAGTCAGCGCCGGATGGAGAGCGCTGCCCAGCGCTCCTCTGCACAGCGTAGGGAAAAGGCTGAGCGAGCTCGCCAGCATAACCAGGACAGGCAGCGCTGCCATCAGCAGCTCAGAAACAGAGTGCAGAGGGACGAGGAGGTGCAGAGAGCCGTCAGAGAAAGCTACCTGTCCGCGAAGGAGCGCAGGAGAGAGAGGCTGTCGAGGCAACGGGAGGAGATTCAGGAGGAGGCCCGCCGGATGGCTCGGGCTTCCTTCCACATGAGGGAGAGAGTGAGGGAGCAGACAAAATCTCGCACCTTTGACCAGATGGCTCTGGAGGCTCAGCTTAGTGCCTCCATTAGCCGCATTAAACTATAAAAACAAACTCCAGTCCTTTTTTTTAAAATAGACTTTAAATAGATAAACTGCTATTTTTGCAAGATGAATTTTGCTGGGCAGGATATTTGCTTCTTTTATATATTTGCCGAGACTCAATTCCTCATGTTAGATCACGTATTAATTAAACTAATGGCTTACTGTATGTAGTTTTAATACACAAGCTAGTATGAACCCTAGAATTGGTATCATAGAAGCACTTTGTGATTTGTGTTCAGTGTCAGTATTGATACTTCAGTAATTGTACTATTGATACAGTAGGATATATACCTCAGGAATAAAATACTGTATACAGACCTATAGTACAGGCAGATACTATAATCACATTTGTGATGTAAATGTAGACAATGTTTTATATTGCAGCTTCCAATCCAGTTCTAGAATTTATATGGAGATTTCTAACGTTTAAATATTGTAATTGTAATAGGCTATATTTGTATTAAACCGTACTTTGCAATTGATATTCTATTCATTTAATGGAGTTGGCTACATACATAGAACGTCAACACTGACCTTGTTCTATACTCTGAAATGTTGAAAATATGAAATGACACCATGTCGCCATCGAATGTGATGTAACAAGTTGTCTTCAAAGTTAATACCTCTGGGTGGGAAAACAGATAGGAAATTCTAACAGCTTATTGTTATCCACTACCTTTATAAAAGTAGAAAATTGTAATTTATGCATTAGTGAAAATGAACTACAATATTTAAAAAACAATTGTATATCTGTGTTCAATGGTAATGCTATTTTCCCCAGGCTATATTTCCATTTATACTTTTATTATTACAGCGTGTTTGCAAATGTGCAAAACACACACAGTGTGTTTGCACATTTGCAAACACACTGGTTCACACATTTGCAAACAATAAAATGGTCTGGACACAAATTGGCACATGCATTGCATATTTATGGGCACATCCTTGTAGCCAAACATTACTTTGTGCATCTGCTAAATTCCCAAACATTATATCTTGAAGGAAATATTGAGTATACTGTATAAGCAATGTCTGACTTAGGATGGATTCTGAAAGAAAAATACAGTATCCATTTACTCAATTGTTTTCATGAAATCTATCCATGGTTATTCAGATGAAATTTCACTACTAAGGTTTGTATTGGGTATGATAAAAGGTTCAGGAACATGCTTATTGTATTCCATTTTGGCAAAGAAGGTTAGTTCATGGTAAGTCAAGCTACTGTGAACAATGAGCTAGCTATCATATTCATCACAACCCGGTTAGAATGGTAGTGTTTCTTTTCAATACTTTGACTCAAAGGAAAGTTCCTTAGTAACCTCCTTTAATACAGCATCCCCGGTATTGTACACACATACACATATTCTCGTTTGATCAAAGCTGAGACCGCCTACATTTGAACAAGTGATGCTATCCTGACAGGACTTGGATGTCCTCTGTTTTTATGTCCAACCTACTACCTGCCTATCATGTCTTTCTCAGTCATCACGCAACCCTAGGGCCAGTAGCACAGGCAGCCCTGTGCCCAGCATAAGAGTGAGGCTCTCCAGGATTCCCAAATGCTGTTTCCCAGTCTCAGGATAATGGTTGGGTTGAGGAGACTGCGACTGTCTTTTGCTGCTAACCTCTGGCAGAACATGCACTGTAGCCACGTAGAGGAAAGTCCCTGCTGAGAAGAGCATCCCCATGCCCGTAGCACTGAGTCGATTCTGGGATGTACTACCAGACTGCAGAGGGCACAAATAAACAAGCTCTCATCTGTCAGCAGTGTAATAATCCTTCCTAAGCCCCTATTGTTATTGATATGAAATACTCACTGCCATTATTATGAAGTATGTGCTGATGGCAAATATAGGTGCAGCAGCTGAAAAAGCCAGTAAATGCCCCTGTATGTGCCTTTTGTCAACTCCTGCGTGCATCAAAAAGGAGACCAATCCAAAAGCTGCAGGGGCCTAAGAGTACAGGTGACATAGAAATAGGTTACACTGGATTGGTGATGGAACGATACTACTTCACTGTTCTGTTCTGAAAGAACTCTCACCTTGTGCAGAATCACAGCAAAAAATACTATGACTTGCACCGTCACCTGAGGCGTGGCCATCGCTGCCCCTAGAGCAAATCCATCAGCTGTAAGTGAAACAAATATCTAGTTAGCATTCCCACCAATCCACATACAGTGCGATGAGTACAATCTGATATTCTTATGCGATTTTACAAATGTTTAAACTTCCCATTTTGGGCAGGGTATTTCCTTACAGTGTATACAATCACAATATCAGGGAAATAATAATGTTTTGCTTCTGCCCTCGATTACGACCAACTACATTCAGCAGACGTCGCACTGCCATCGTGTTTTTGTGATACTTAAATACCGCTCTGACCCTTCTGTGCAATAAATGCACACTACTGCTTTATTATGTGCCTTTTTCCCCCTCACATTACAAATCTCACTCGAGGCTACACTACACCAAGAAGTCTTTAGAAACCAGTGAAAGTGCAAAGAGCATGGCAATCACATGACGTGTCACATGACGATGACCACAAAGGCTCCTGAGCTTGCATTGGAATTTTCCATGCTACTGAAGTAGCAAGTAGTAGAAGTATGACCTTTCAATACAACCGTATTGAAAGGTCATACTTCCTAGAGGTGTGCCAATTTAATATCTTTGACAAACACAAAATTAAAAAAGACATACCCTTCCGTAATGTGTACATCACAGTGTGTCGACGTGTATTATACCTGCAGCATGTATGACTAGCCCCAAAGTGGCTGTGATGCTTGTGGTGTTAGTTAAACCAGTCCGCGGGCCTGGAATAATATCATACATTTTGGTGGCATGACAGAATCAGACATAATCTTCACGAGAAGTGGATATCGAGAGTTCTGTGAAAAGACTTGCCATGTGTAGAGCAGTAACTACCAAGCTGATCCACTACAAACATGAACATGAATCCAACAACTAGGGCCAACCCAATGAAGAAGCGAGGTGGAATGCCTCTCTCCATTGTAGGCTCCTCTGCATCACTGGCATTTTGATTGAGTGCTGCAACAGAGCAGGATGAAGCTGCAAACATGGACAAAAGACGAGGAGGAGGCATTTACATTTACAGCATTTAGCAGACGCTTTTATTCAAAGCGACTTACAATTAGTATATTTGTCAACAGTTGAACTGGTTAAGCACCAGTTTTTGCAAGCAGATAACATTCTCCTAGAATAAGGACAGCATCATGTAACAGGTTACTTTACCTATGCATTTGCACATTACTTGAAGGTTCATCATTTGCTCCTCAAAACAGTCAATATTTACAATAATCGAAAGTTATGGCATATGCACATATGAGCATAAATTAGGTGGCTTAAAAGGCTCTTTCATGGGTTTCTGCTCTGTTCTTTTGTAGTCTGTCTTCTATTAATTTCCTCTGATAAACTGTACATTAATTGTACAATAAATTGTAGGAACTGTTGGCAGGACAACCATGTTCGAATATCCATGACAGCAGTTTGGGGGTGGATGAAAAGATTGGTCGGGTTGGTTAACAGTTATAGTTGTTTAATGTACAGTACCAGTCCAAAGTTTTGACTTGTACTATACGTCAGTTCGTTGTTGTTTTCTAAGTAGAAACACGTGGTGCACTCCACCTTTCCATGACTCCTGCAGCAGATCTACCCCCTCTGGGAGGATGATGGCCAGCGCTGTCCCACACAGGAGTCCTGCCCCCAGGATGGTGACAAACTGAAGTCTCCGCTATAAGGGTTTTTTATGAATCTTTTATATACATTTATAAATTGGCACCTTAGTTTTTTGGGTAGACTGACACATATATGTATATAGCAGAGTTTGGATGCTTGGAAATAGTTGTAATAGAACTTAGAAATAATCTCTTCTGTCATAAAACACCATTGCACAGAATTCTACGTTGCAGTTATTTCATATTCACATTTAGCATACTGTCAATGCTTAGGAATGCGTAGGTCAGTCAGAGTTAGACTTAGTATGAACTTTCTGTCTACGCTAGGAGTCCAACGTAATGTAGCCTAAAGAGGAATGTACAGTAAGAGGAAGTTGAATGCGTACAGTACGGTTAAAACATCTTACCTCAGAGAGACGAAATAAGAGCGGAATAAATCCCAACAAAAAACATCCTATGAACATTGCGACTGATATAGAAACAATAGCTAGTCCCCCGTCCATGACGAAGTATTGTTTTCCGCATGCGAGGTTCCGTTATATTCAGTAGTAGTGAATATTACCCAAATAAGTGCAAGCCAAATATCAACTCGTCCTCACGGTGTCCTATTAAATTTGCTCTAGTACCCTACAATGTGATTGCCATTCTGGGTTTTCCACGTCGCAGCTCAGTCTCCCTACGTTGTATAGCCTATAAATACGCCCTCCCAAGCAGCACCCAGTGTTAGATCTAGAGAATTGCAGGGTCGCAAACGGGCTTCCCTACGAAAGGGCAATACATACTGTATATAGAATATACTGTGTATATATATAAAAACTTGACAAGTGAGACAAACAACATGATTGATTAAATGTTGATTTATTGTTCAGAGAACTGAGGGAAATGTACAAATGAACATGTAGCTACAATAGCCCTTTGGGAGGAATGACAAAATGAGACAATCTGCCATTGTTAATCCTCTAGAATCTAGTAATAGACAACTACAAGCAAAGCATCAAAAAAGCACATTCATAGAGCACTCTTTTGAGGTGCAGACATATTTAACTGTAGAATAAGTTCCACAAATAGTTTCATTACAGATTTTTTTGTGTTGCTGTTGAAACAAAAACAAACATTGGTTTATGGTACCATACAGAGAAGATGGTGATGACAGAAGAGAAGAAAATACTGGGTTATCACATTCATTAAATAATAAAATGGTCTGGACAGAGAAATCATTTTGTTACATGCTCAATTCCCAATGAGCCATTTCATAGTTAGTAGTGTAAGACGTCAGTCTGAGTGAACACTATTTAAATCAGGGAAATAATTTACATTCAGTGTTTAAGACTGCAGGAAGAAGTAGACTATGCATTAGATAAAACTATGCATGTATGTTAGGCATCACCCTCCGAGCAGGACATTCAGAAACACATCCATACATCTCAGAGGTATAAAAAAATGAAGAGGTATAAAAATAAAAATCCCCTTGTCATGACTAGAAGAGCACCAGAGTCAATCGTCGTCAAACTCTTAACATGATAGTACCATAGCAATAGCTTTAACAAGGGGATAATCTACCCATGGACACATTTATGACTATACCCTTCTCTGTCAATCATATACGAGTAAAGGTAAAATTAGTGCACATTTCCCACAATGGTTCTCTGAGCAGCAAAATAGAACGTTCACATTACGGTCCAATCACAACTGATCCTGTTGTGACTGAATGTAGTGATAGGCTTAGTCACTCTGCAGCCATGTGCCTTGGCTTTACCATCAAATCGTATCTTTGTATATAACCGGGCATACACGTAGCAGTATCTGTGACTTAACAAAACAGAAATGACTCAAACAAACCTTAACAAGCATGATTAAACCCTGAGTAAGTTCATAATTTAGCAGGCACTACATTGCAGTATGAGATGTTATACTTGGTGTATGCATGTATTTCTCTGGGCACAAGTCTTTCTGACATCCCAAGGACTTCACTTGGTAGATCTACCTTTGTGGCAAAACCAGAATTAGTGTTAAGAAACTCAAGTACATTAATATATCTAACATATTGTGTGCCGTTCCTGAAAAACAACACACAATGCTCTGGCAGGGGGCAACACAAAGCTGGCCATTGGTTCTCCAAAAGGAATGTAGAGTTAATTACTCCAAACAAATTAAAGCTAAAATAGATGGGTCACAATCCATATTGTTTTCAATAGGCACGACGAAACCAGTTTCATAGTAGTAAGTGAAGCATGGTGAACTATTTTAATTACTATATAGGCTCAAATCACATGCAGCTTGGTTCTGGTATGTTATCTGAAAAACTGATTACTCACTTTGCCCTTGAGCGATGTGCGAGTATTTGCAACTGGGAAACTATTATTATTAAGTGGTAGTACTTTGAAGTTAAATATGCTGCTGATATGATAGTGTCCTTCACACAACAAACTTCACCTTTATCTAGACAGGTGTGTCACAAGGACAGGGCGTAGAATACAGTATCATACAGCCATCTGCAGTGATCTAAATTAAACAGGAGGCTAAAAGAGTAGCTTACTATCCGTCCCCCAATGCCAGCATCTCCTCATCCACAGTAACATCGAGCCACAGAACTGTTAGACAAAGATGTAAACATCTGAACAACAAGGGATACATGAGAACTAAGATGGAAGAGATACAGGGAATCTCTAACAATGAGAAAACCGACCAGGAAGCTCTGAGTCTACCGGGTCACAGGGCTGGCAGCCTGTCAGCTCCCCGGGAAAGGGTGGAGGCAGGGTGGGAGTTTCACCCTCCAAGGGACTACAACTGGTGCGCAGTCTTGACAAAAGCCCAGTGACCCAAAAAAAGTACCAAAGTACAGAGAGCCAAAAGGCAAGCCTTCTCCATCCACAGTTCTGAGCATTTCAAATACCATGCCTGAAAATAAATATATATATATATATAAAAAAAAAAAAAAAGGCTTATTTTACAAATCCGGTTTTGTAGCTGTGTGTTCAAAGCATTAGGAGTGTTAGTAGCTAGTTAGTTATGTAACATTTACACAGGGTTAAAAGAAACTTCTGGAGAAGACTCCTCTCCAGTTCTCCTCTCTCTTGCAGACCACAGGGGATACTGGCAATGGCAAGATAAGCCATACCCTAAACATACCAACAACATACTAATACTCAAGCTCATTGGAGGGGAGCAAAACAAGCCGCAACACCCCACTAGTGTAGTGCAATAATGTTAAGTACATAAAAGAAAACAAGTCCCCTTACATGGCGAGGCAAAATAGGAACTTCCTGCGTGGGTTCGTGTGTAAGACTTTTTTTTTTAGAGCGTCATGTTAGGAAAATAAGGATGTTGCTGGCCTCACTGTGTCATCAAAGTACATTCCCTCTGCAGTTATACATAAGCCGTTGGTGTAATGAATCCAGTTAAGCAACTCCCACGGAATCCTTTAGTAGATAGTGTGCCTACATTAGTGTCGAGTCCCTCAATGGAGGTTGAGATGCCACGTAGAACTGTGGGTTCCACTCCAAGTTTGTTTCACCTATGCAGCGTGTGCCAGAAGGCTCTGTTCCACGGTGGCATCAGTGTCGCACTTCATTATCGATGAGGCTGTCCTCGCCAGACTGAAAGTCCTCATTCAGGCCATTTCCGACGTTTATTATTTCCTCGTCCTGCGAGGACCCCTGGCCGTCCTCCTCGCTGCTGCCAGATCCCACTTCGTCTGAATTGGGGTCTTGCAGCACCTGGGCAATGTACATCTGCTGGAAGAGATAAGGAGCAAGCAGCACGTCAGCGTCTGAACCAGCTTTTTATATTCTGACAACAATTTGAAAATAGCAGTGTTTTACTAATGACAGTGGTTTCAGGTTGGGAGATGCATGCTATACAGCCAAATATAGATATTATTTAAAAAATATGCAGTGGTCTCTTAATCCTTTCCATGGCTGCATGTAGGCAAAAGAAGTGGTTCATAGCTCCCGACCGCCACAAATAGCCTGACAACCACAGACTTATGATACATACTGCTGATCTGTTGGAGGGCGAGGTACGCTCTGCAGGGCCACTTTCCGGGCCGTCTATGACTTCGGTGTCAATCTGGGACAGACAATACACACGTCAGATGATACACATCGAGGGGTCTTCTTTTGCATTACCACACACCATGGACCTGGTGAATTCAGATAACAAACCATGCAAATAAAATGATCACCTTATAGTTGTGCGCGCTGAGATATTTAAAGTGTCCAAAGCAGACATGGGAGAGGCAGATGATGATTGTGATGATCAGAACCACAAACGTGAACATGGAAGTTGGCGCTGAGAAATCTGGGTGGAAAACAAAAAGGGGTTTTATCTGGAATATTTGCATCTGGATACATGTCAAAGCTCAAAAGGCCAAAGAAAAAGTTTCACAACAATGATATGCTAGGATATGAGTGGCCTGTAGGTGGAGCCCTCTTCTTACTTGTGCGGACCGTGGAAAAGAAAAGCAGCCAAAATAGACAGAGAATAGGGGCAGCCACCACTTGGTTGACGGCCCCCGAATGAATTTTCTTGTCCAGTTTAGAAGGTAGGTATGCATAGTACATGTTGTAGCGGTCCGCTAGGTGCTTCAGTAGCATGTACATCAGTCCTGAGTGGGAGAAGGGGACAAGACACTAAGTCAGCGGGACTAATCCTATTAGGTCTTGTTGATAAGCTTCTGAGAGGAACAGAACCACTAAGTGTGCCGCTTGCTTCCCTCAGGAGCCTGTTTACATGAAAAACCTGAAGTGAAGGGAACCGGAGCTCACCAAAAGGGACAATGATGGGGCAGGTGATGCTGTAGGTCATGACGACTGTAAACACACACATCATCCAGGCGTAGGCCGCACCAAACTGGAACTCATAGGCTTGGTGCTGTGGAGACACACATTGACAGGACAGCTATGGTGGTTGGACTCACTGATCTTTAGTTCTAAAAATAGCAATAGAGGGGAAGAACTGGGAGGGGCGGGGGGGGTATCACGTTAGCAATTTGATACCGCTGCCATGGTTACTGCACCATTGTTTCCAGTTGGCAGAACCTGCAAGTCATTTGGTATTATAGTAATATTAAAACCATAGCAAATCTAGATTCAAACTAAATTCTGTTTGGTTAATATATTTAATCAACCAAATGTGCAGCTGTGTTTATCCTATGACACATAAGTGAATAGGGTCCATAATATTTATGTCAAGAGATTGTTGTACAAAATTAATTATAATAAAACTGGCAACTGGATCTGACTTAGTGCGTTCACTTTACAATAGATTTTCTTTCACCATTATTTGAAATCATACAGTAATTACGCTAATATCTTAAAGGCCTGTGTCCACCAAATGCGTTTTTTGCATTGGCAGCGCCCACAAACTCATTTTGAGAGCGCTTCTTACACGCGCTTATTGTTTGCATTGGCAGCGCCCACAAACTCATTTTGAGAGCGCTTCTTACACGCGCTTATTGTTGCTGGGTTTAAAAAAAAACGTGTTCTAGCAGTTCCGCATTACTTTGCTGTGAACGTCAGTAGTATAGTCTCTAACTTTAGAAAGGTTAGCTAAAACGAGGGAAAGAAATCGCCTGAAAATAATTAAATGTGTATCACACTTTTACAGACGCGACTAGTTAATGTTCGTATTTGCATAGCATTAATTTGGCACTATGATTGGTCAAACTCTTCTTTTGCTTTTCGGCAAGCTAGACACTAGTTAGTCAAACTCAAAGCGTACTTGAGCTTTTTGCTTACTTAAGAGTGACAAATTGTACCAGCGTACTTTGATGTCAAAATGCGTACCTGCTACGTAAAATGCGTGCAGGTTGGCAGGTCTGCCATAGAGTAAAGTGCCTAAAGAAAGTGCACACAAACAACCACAATAAAATTATCTACTGCTACTCGTGTAAAAATAAATAAATAAAAATCAATCTAGTAATGAGCAATGGATCAGCTTAACAAAGTGCCTCGACACAGCGACACACGGTAGAGTCTGAACAACCCATTAGTTCCTGTTTTCAGACTACCACTATTTTAAGAGGAGGTTCCCGTACAAATGATTACAATGTCAGTCTTATTTCCTACATAAAAAGGAAGCCAGGAATGTTAAACGCGTTTAAACTGTTACTAACCCTCTTGACATTCCTTCTCTCTGCGGCGGAACGAGCCATACACAGGCGGATCATGTACATGAGAAGACCGGGGATTCTCAGAAGGTCCATGGCGTTACCGATGAACGCTGAAGCAATAACATAGTTCACAAAGAAGGCTCCGTTGTCAGGAAGGAACACGCACCTACGAAGAGGGACATTTTACTGCATAAATAGTGATTTTTACCTAGTCTGTATGAAAACGTATTTGTACATAATGACTGGTGTCTATATTTGTTTCTAACTTGGAGTACTATAAGTATCTTAATTAAATCAATACCATACTATTTCAAAGTCACTTTTATAACCCTGTGTATTACCTCAAATGTACTGACCAAATAGACCAATGTAATTTAGATGAATTTATGGATGAGCAAAGATTTTTTAATAGCTGTTTTTTGCATTAGGAATTCTATTAAAATAAATCATGCATAGGGATTACAATAATTTTTATGCAAATATATACATTTATCCATCTATATGTTTTATAAAAAGGTCCATCACTGGGGTATAGGGTTGTGAAGACATGCCACTTACTCAAATCTCACTTTAGCCTGAGCCAGGAATCCTTTGTCAAAAAGCCAGCGGAAGAACACATCTAGACTGTAAAGAAAGAAACATGACTTAAAATGAAAAGAAAGCAAAACACTATTGCAATGACTTAAAAAAAAATTATTAACTTATTGAGGCCGAGACTGATAAGCCCTCTGAACAGTTCAAGATTATGACAAAGCTGAAACCAAGGGCATGTTGTACCTGCTAAGGCCCAGGGAGGGCAGCAACAGAACCATGAAGATCAAGAAAGTGTAGCATTTATGCATGGTAGTCCTGTTCTCCCCTGACCTGTAGGTTAAGGAGATGCAATTTACAGACAGACCGACAGAAACCAACAAACATACACTCACCACAGATTGTAAACATACAACTACTTACGAGAGACTGTGGGAAACCTACCGGGTCCAATGGGCTTCAAAAAAGGCAGAGTAGTAGACTATGGTGGGGAGCAGGGCAGAGAAAGACCACAGCAGGAGGGTGGGGAAGAACTGGGTAATAATGGGATTCTGGAGGACAGAGAATCAAGAGTTTTAGTAATCATGAGCATACTGACCCTCTATGAGACCCATTCTTTACCTTAAATAAGTAATACAATTCTAGATCATGCTTTTTTAGTTATAAACGTGTCAGTATGTGCTCTATGAAATGAAACACCAATACATTTAATTCTTTCAACATTTCTAGCTTTTGAAATTTGTACTCTGCCAATTGCCTTTTTCCCCAGTGTATGAGTACCACTTCAGAGGTAGTCTGCCATTAAATTAGGTAGACATTTGAGCGGTAACCCTGCTGTGTTAGAGAGGGAGCTGGCATGCGTGTTGTACACCAGTAGATACACTTCTGCTAGAACACAGAGTTTAGTTACACATTAACACCCCTGTCTGCGAATATGTTTTGAGTTGTTTCTATTCTGAGCAGACGTCCTCATGGGTTGAAGTGGGGTGGAGTTATGCTACCAATTTGCTGAGGTTAGCAAACTACATCTTATCAAAAGAACCAATCATAAAGAAGATGTCGGCAGTCTTGCCCTAAAAAAGGGACAACAATATACAACAGATAACCAGGGGAAAGGATTTACATTTAGGTACTCCACAGGTTTGGTGACGTTGAACTTGTCCATGGTGGAGATGATGATAGCCGGGGTGGTGAGGAAGAAGAGGAGGATGAAGAGGACACAGTTGATGATGAAGCATCGCAGCCACCAGGAGACTCCTCCCACTGACAGATGCTCCCTGTGGGAAGAAGATCTTGTAGCAGATAGGCTGGCACTGAGCCCACTCTTATGGACACAGCTGTCCAGTAAACGGACACTAACTGGCTCATCATTTGAAGAGAGAATGTCTTTTCACAGAGGACTGCGTTTCTTGTTGTCATTTTGACGGACAGGGTTGTAAAATTTCATCATGATCTATTATTGGTGACCTGATCTACATATTTCCCCGATCAGTGTACTGTAACAACACCATAATAGATTTCTCAAAACGCACGTCATAGTCCTAACAGTAGGTTGCCAAAAACACACAGATCAACCTTGCTTCCAAATCCGACAAGCAACACTAGCAACTAACACATTTCAGTCTAAAGTCAAAGGCCAAAATACAATACGCTACATGAAGTTGGATGTGCGCATATTGTTTAATATGAGAATAATACGTGCGTAATACCATCATTATACAATATTATGCAGTCAAAAATATGTAGCCTAAAGTGACTGTGTGCTTTTACAAATTGAATAACATTATTCAATGGTACCATATAAATTATGAAATCAGACTCACCAAAAGATAATCGCTACTTGAAAACAAAATACATCCTGCAGTCCATGCTAGCTAGTTTTACTTCAGTAACTGGCCCTCACGCTACACGAAAAATGCTGACAAATGCCACACAAAATATAACGTGGGCGGCCAGGCAAGCTAAAAGGCTCAGGCTTGCCAAAGAATACGCCCAACAAGGACAACTCAAAATCTGATTGGTTGAATAATATCTCAAACAATAACATCGTCCCCATTTGATGAATTCTAAATGCCTACAGGGTAGAATCTTCACATGGAGACAGCACAGATGAAAAATCTGATTTACATTTTTGATAGCTCTAATTTATATAAACTGCACTAGTGGAAGCAGCATACCGGAGGTATATTACCAGTGAAATCATGTTCATACCCTTATCCAACAACTTCTTCTGGGTTAATAATTTACAATAGAAATAGGTGCATTCGTTGGACCTTGTGGTGTAACAGTAATGTTACAGGGCATCGTGGCTAAATGGCAGTTGACCTAATACGTCAGATAGGAGTATCAACTAACTAATGATTTTATGAAGTTGCTGTGCTCTTACCAGTAGACATTTTGTGGATCGGGGGCATAGCTAACAGTCCAGTTGTTGGTGTAAAGCCTGGAGCTGAATGGAGAAGACTGGGGTTCCCGGCGACAGTGACAGCCATGGCACTTGCAAGCATTATAGTCCTTTAAGATTCTGAAAAGGTATGTCAATTAAAATAAGGCACATGGCAATGGTTACAATGGATCAAAAGCCAAAGAAGAGGTTGAGAACATCACACACAAAACACTCACATAGCAGTCATAGCCTCGTTCTGAAAGGTGACAAAGGCCATTCCTAATGGCTTGCTGTTGACCCTGTCTCTCTCTTTCCTGTATTCCTCCTTCAGTTTGGATTCCATCTTAGTATAGTAGCCTACAGCCTCTTCCTGTGGAGGACATGAACACCAAGTCAAGATCTGAATGGTTGGTTACTTATTTCCCACCCCCAATTGTCATTAGGTCTCAGTAGCCAAATAGCTTTTGTTAGTTTTAAAGATATCTTATCTACAAGTGGCTTGTTGCTATGCAACCAAATAATGCATTTTAAATAACAAACTTTGCTATAATACAAGATGTCTTAGCTAGTTCCAATAGCTTAGAGCTAGTACAAGGGTTTATACATGCATTAGTTGTTTGTTTACCCTTAACCTGAGGTACTCCATTTATGAGTTGACACAGGCAAGCACATCATCAAGCAATTGCGTTTACAGTAAACTTCTGGAGCCATTATCCATGTTATGGGGAAAAAAAACAAATAAAAAAAACTATGCAGATATCCTCTGGAAAAATAATGTACATTCACCGCTTTGTAAAGTCATGCAATCATACAGGCAAACAGCGGGCAACAGTGTAGCAAGGGGAGCTCTTGCTACACTGTTACCAATCTTGCAGTGGGTCTATAGGATATACAATGTTTTTTTTGATGATCGGTGACAGTTGTAGTAGTCAACTATGAAGAATAATTCATGTATAGCATGTCCGCAAACACTGAAGCAATCTGCTGTAAATATAACATAATTATACAACAAACATAAAAGCTTTTGACCACTCCAGTGGCCCTACGGCAGACTAGCATTCCTGTCCTGAGAGAGTACACCAAGCCGCTGAACTAGGGCTGTGCTAAAATATCGATACAGCGATATATCACCATATTTATTTTCGCGATATACTAAATCGATTTCCAGATCAAAAATCGATTCTTAATTATTTTTTTTAAAAAAGTATTATTTTTTTTGGGAAGATTCTCGTTTTAAACGGTGTGTGAACTACAACTACTAGATGTCGCAGTACGGCTAGTTGCCTGGA